>MU756749.1:139860-151019 GCA_026770625.1 Nicotiana glauca
GGTCTGATTTGGCCACTGAAAACTCTTAGACCATTTAAAAATGTCATGCTTTGAGGACGGAATTGGCTCAATCGAAAATAGTGGGAACGAAATTGCATCTTAGTCAAATGTAGTGGACCAGAAAAAAAATTTACTTCCTATTATTTATGTTCTATGAAAATACTGAAATGGACAGTTAAGTTAAACGTTACAAGTCATTACAAGATGGCTTCTTTTTGTAGTTTGTTAATTGTATATGAGCCAACGGGGAATGCCTTTGACGTGGCATCCTGTTATTTGGTTTTTCGCTTAAGTGGGACAAACATTTTTTAGACTGCAAATACATGAATGGAGTTAATCCAAAATATAATATGAAATGATATTTCCACATAATTTGAAGTTGTGCAATTGAATATCTCTCTTTGTGTGTCTTTTTCTCCTTTCACTTGTTATCACTTACAGTTGATGTTGTTTTTTCCTTTTGAACTTTACTGATAAGTCTAGACATTTCATTGATATCACACCACAATCGTGTCAAACCTGTTTATGAAATAATTGAGTGGCTCAACCAATTGAGTGGCTCAACCACCATAATCTATCAAAATATCCCCATCGTCTACACAGTGTTATTCTTTATTTACACCAAAAAATATTATAAAATATAAAATATTTTTTAAAACATTATGTCCATGGCATACCTTATCAAAAATAATGTTCATGACATAATCTTCTCATGTTCCGAATAGTCAGAATACATGGTAGAGTGTTCCATGCTGCCTTGTTCTCGTTGCCTATCCTTTTTATACTCCAACTGGTGATTGTCTTTGTCGCTGTCCTCGGTATAACCCAGGTATATAATGCAAATCTTTATTTCTTTTCTTTCAATCGAATACCAATTATTTCGATGGGTCTAAAAGCGCCGAGATAAACTGATCTTACCTTATAAAGAAAGGCCTCGAGATAATCTTCAGAATATATTATCAATTACAACTGTGTTGTGAGTCTGTCCTTACCCCCAAAAAGAATGTGTTGTGAGTCCGGAGTGTAATAAGATATGATCAGCAACTTTCCGCCACCTCTCCACACAAGCAACACTAACTCTCCACCAACCTTCTCTTCTTCTTGAAATTATCTGGTGTTATTAGTGTCTGGCATCACACACCATGTAAAGAAAGCTACTTTTTTACATGCTCTTGGTATGCCAGAATTACTTTCACACCTTTCCCCTCTTTAGTCTTCTATCATGGGAATAAAGAATATTTTTATTTTGATAGAGAATGTGAATAAGAAATAACTTATCTAGCTGATGATGACTTTTATTATTCATTACATGTAAAATTCCTGTATTAAACAAGTTTATTTATCTATTAGATATTTTGGTCTGGAGGTGATTGTTGCTAAAACTAGCTTTATTATCTGATGAATTTTCAGGAATATGATGTTGAAGATTCGATTATACCACTTCAGCCATCACTGAACTACACTGCACCAGAGCTGGTTCGAAGTAAGACATCTTCGGTTGGGTGCTCCTCTGATATATTCAGTTTTGGGTGCCTTGCGTACCACTTGATTGCTCGGAAGCCTTTGTTGGACTGCCACAACAATGTGAAAATGGTACTTGCAAATGTAGTTGCTTTCTGTAAAGTAATGACTGGAAACTGCATGCAGCGTCCAGATAGTATTGCTAGGTTGTTCATAGTAGAACAATTCTTTTTTGTTGTTGTTCATAGTAGATTTCATAGTAGATTTCATTATACCTTTCTTTTCTGATAAGCTAAATTATATTATTGATGTTGGAGAAAACCCCATATACAAGCAGTATACCCAAAAAAGTGGCCTCTACAAAAGCCACCCAATCGTCTATACAAGTAGGGCCTTCTGGGTGAACTTACTCATTATATCTGTCTTAAAAGAACTTTCTGCATGTGCAAGTTTCGATAGTCTTTATTTAATCCACACTATGCTTCTGCTCTAAGGTGACTAACTCAGCTGTGATCATTTACATAGATTATTGGGGTCTGCTTTTGATGATCCGCATAATGAATATGTTGTACCACAAATTCTAGTTTTCTGGTTCGCCATGATTGAGGCTTTACTACAACATAAGGAAGAAGGGACAAGTTGGGTTTTGGCAAGTAGCGAGGAGAGGGAAGAAGTTTAGCTCGTTCAATCTTGTGTTCGTAGTCTTTGTCATATTCATTTGTGCTATAACTTGGAACATTGGGCTTTGCCCTGGAAAGTACTTGAAGTATAAATGTCACTCTGATCACATTCTAAAACTTTACATGTAGCATCAAGGTATATGTCTGAATTTATCTTGCCATTTTGTAATAAATTGACATAGTGATCTAGGCCGAACAAAGTAGGTGTGTTCTTATGTATGTTTTAAGCCGCTGACGAACTTATATATTCTCTTGGGGAGAAAGTATGGTGAAGTTATCGGTGTTGAATAACTTGTGAGCTTGCTTGAGTTTCTGCTATCATCCTCTCAACCCTAACTAGCAACAGTTGTAACTCGACCAAGGCATTTTTACGGAGTGAACATCTTTTTTACCTTTTTGTTATTCTTATTTTAGGTTTCTTTTGATAATAGTGGTCCTTGTACAACTTTCTTGCAGTACATGAATAATTTGAATTACCTATCCAGCGAAGCTTTCTCGTCTATTCCACAAGAACTTGTTCCGGACTTGCAGAACATGCTTTCTGCAACTGAGGCTCTGAGACCAACTGCCATGGGTTTTACAAGTAAGTATTGTCATTTCTTTTATTTCTCGTGAGGTGTATACACTGTTACCAATCCATTCTCTTTATCTTTCTTGTTGGTTTTATTTTTTCATTGTAAAATATATAGATTCAGGGCCCACTTATCAATTAAAACAGGACAAAAGAAGAAAGAGAGAAAAAGATAATTATAGGAACCACAGTCAGAAAACCTTGATTATTTTCCTTATTAATAAAACCTTGAAAATTCAGAAAATAGTTTTTATTTGTTGTATCAGTTTTTCCTTGTTTTTTCTGTTGTGTTCCTTGGTGACTTTGCGTAGTTTTCTGGAAGCATGTCGCAAAGTGGAATATGATCATGTTAGTCTTCATCCATTCACATCTATGTACCGTTTATCATGTTGGAAAATTGTGAATAGATTGCATAAAGGGGGTTGTTCATCTCTGAACTTTTTTTTTCTTGGATAAAGATTGTTTATCTCTAAACTTTTAGTGATCAATTTTAATTAATGTCACAGTTCATTAATACAATGGAACCAAAAGGGGGTTTAAGTCTTAGAAGTGTAATTGATCTTAGAAGACAAATGTGGTTGAAAAGTGTAGTTTCACAGTCCTTCTGTATATATAGCTATTCATCTACGTACTTGATTGAGCTTATGCTTCAAGAACTTAAATTTCATCTAAAAATTATTTCTTTTCTTTACAGGTTCGTCTTTTTTCCGCGACGACACTAGGTTGCGTGCTCTTCGCTTCCTGGATCACATGCTTGTATGGATTCATATTTTAGCTTGAGTATGCTTGCAGGAATATATGCTATAATGTTTAGCAACAGTACAATGTTACAAAATGATTTGAAGCTCAGTATTGATAGGAACACTTCTCATTTTGTAGGAAAGAGATAACATGCAGAAGTCTGAGTTTTTAAAGGCATTGTCTGACATGTGGAAAGATTTTGACTCCCGTGTTCTGCGTTATAAGGTTTGGAGGTCATCCCTGTTTATAAGTCATTTTTTATTTGATAAGTCAATTTTTTTTTGATGAAGTAAGAGTGATTCAGTAATAGGCATCAAGAAGATGCAAAAAGTACAAAATGGTAGATAACTAGCTCCAGTACAAAAATCTATGCTAGGAACAGGGAGCTAATGAAATCCACTAAGTGATCTGCTCTAGTTACAGGGGAAAGATAAATCCAGAATAGTCTTGAGGGAGTAGGTTGGAGTTGAGATGCCATCAAAACACCTCTGATTTCTTTCTGTCCAAAAACACCAAAAAATTTACTGCTGGAACAATTCTCCAGATTCTCTTGATGGCTTTGTCAACTCTCCAAAAACACCAGCTTTCATATGCTTGCTTTATTGTCTGAGGCATAACCCATTCCAGACCAAAAATAGAGAAGAAGAGAGTCCCGATTTCACTTGCAACTGAGCAATGGAGGAAAAAATGATTTGACACTTTCTGAATTTTGTTGACACATGTAACATCTGTTAAGTATAATGTTCCTCTTGCTTAAGTTGTCTTGACTCTTGAGTGGGACAATACCCCCTTTATAGCTATCCTGGTGAAGCAGTTCACCTTGGTAGGCGCCTTAGTTCTCCCGATAATGTTTCCAAGGCCAGTTATCTGTCATACCATTCTGGAAACAATAGTGTTTGTATCCATCTTGGACTATGTATTTGCCCCTCTTAGAGTGTTTGTCTGGCTAGCAGCTGCTGGTCATCACTGATGTGGCCTTCTAAAGAGTTGAACATAGTAGGTCTCCCAGTCCTGTAGGTTCCTTCTGAATAGGAGCACCATGTGCGATTTTCTTTGTTCTGAGCAACAGTGGATTCCTTGCTGAGTGCAATCTGGTATAAATTGGGATATATATCCATCGGTGCATTATCTCCATGCCACTTGTCATTCCAGAATTTAACATGATCTCCTTTCAGAACCTTGAAGGTTATATTTTGAAAGAACTCATCCCAGTGCTTGCTGATATTCCTCCAAAGGCCAACACTATAAGGAGTACTTATTTTCTTTGTACACCAGTGATTATGTTGCCCATACTTAGCATCAATGATGTTCTTCCAGCTCTTGCCCATATATCCACAGCCACTTAAATACCATTGCTTTGCTGTGCAAATATAAATCTCTAAAACCCAACCCTCCTTGATATCTTGGCTGAATTATTTTAGACCATTTTACTAGTTGGTGCTGCATCCCTCCCATAAGAATTTTCTCCTAAGCTTATCCATCTGCTTTAGAACTGAGCTTGGTATTGGGAACAATGACATATTGTAGGTGGGGAGGCTATCTAGGACACTGTTAATGAGGGTTAATCTGCCACCCATGGAGAGGTATTGCATCTGCCATGTTGCAAGCCTTTTCTCAAACTTTTCCAGCACACCACTAAAATTTCATTAGATTTGAACTTGGCTCCAATGGTAGTCCTAGATATGTGGTAGGCGAGGTACCTATGTTGCAACATAGGATGTCTGCCAACTCCTCGATATTAGGAACATTATTCACGGGGTAGATAATGCTTTTTATCATGTTAACGTGTACTCCAGAGAGTGCCTCAAATATCATCAGCGTTAATGTTCAGAACTTGTGATCTCTCATTGCCGCAGAAGTTGATAAATCAATTATGTGCTCTTCTGTTGCTCAAGTACTCTGTTAATTGCTTTTGCAATTCTAAATGGTTGGAGAACTTATCATATTTGTATTATGATGCAGGTTCTTCCTCCACTATGTGCTGAGCTCCGGAATGTGGTAATGCAACCCATGATTCTTCCCATGGTTCTGACTATTGCAGAATCTCAGGTATTGTCTGCTTCACCATGTTTATCTGATATGTATAGCTGGTAGCTTGATTAGTTTTTTAATCCAAATCCAAATTCCGCCAATTAGTATTATTATGTTTTGAGTCTATGGTTCAATATGTAGCATAACCTCATTTCTTCAATCTTCTTGGAATCTGCATGCGATTTAGGGTCATTTAATAAGGTGGTGGTGTTGTAGTCTCAATTTCGAAGCAAACATTACCATGGATTCACACGAGTTCATCACTGGACATGTTTAGTGACTTAGAATGCTATTTAGGCTGTGAAGCAGAAAAATATGATGACGAGAAACTTTTCTGAAATTGAAAGAAGCATGTAATGTGTGTTATCAACGACTAGAACAATTTATCATGGATAGAAACAGTGTGTATTATTTATCACAATCGAAGCACTCTCAATAATGGAAATGTAGTAGATGAATTTGAGAGGAAATCTTGAGAGAAATGAAACTAACTTTTGCTGCCTAAATTCTGGAAATGAAAACAACGCTTGACCCTATAAAAGCTATGAGCTAACATACCTCGACTGATTGAGTTATATATACAAAATAATCTCAACTCGCCAGCCGACCTAATTTAATCTACTCGATTGTCATTCACAAAGCATCACAGCTCCTAGATATTTTCTGTACATGTCAGCTTAGTTCTCTCAACTAACTAACTAACTGGTACAATGCACTACATAACAGCTTTGATTCATTCCCAGCTCATTGCACTGCACTGTCCATCTCAGCTTGACATCTTCAACGATAATTTTATGTAAAACCTTGTAAATTAACCTTAGTGAAACATTGTAGCCTATGTACTCATCTTTGTTTATATGTTTCCATAGCTCATCTTATAATAGAATCTCCTAATGTTTGATCTTTGCTTGTACTGTCTTTTCCTTGTACCAATTTGTATTCCAGAACATGCTTCAAAGTTATGTATGTAATATTGCTTATTCATGTCAATTTGTTTGTCTCTTATTGTTCACTTTTCTGTTATTGAATCTTTAAAATTGATTTGTACAGCAGTACAAGGATTAATCATTATATTACTGGGTGAATTATCAGGACTGATCTTTATAAGCTGTCGCAATGTGATTACCTACATGTATTATCATTCAATTTTGTGTGGTATGACTGATTGAGTGGTTCACTGCAGGATAAAAGTGATTTTGAGATGTCAACCCTGCCAGCTCTTGTTCCTGTCCTAAGCAGCGCAGCAGGTGAAACATTATTGCTACTAGTTAAGCATGCAGATCTTATTATCAACAAGGTAAGAAAGTAGCTGCTGACCTTTTGGTTGTGTTCTTTTAATTGTTTTTAACCTGACCACTTTTTAACTATTGCAATACATATATTCAAACTTGTAATAACGATGCTTCCTAAACACCTAAGAAGAGGAAGGGCAAAAAAAGGAAAAAGGAAAAAGGAAAAGAAAACCAAGCTTGTCTATGAAGAAGCGGAATACTATAGATTTTCACTGTTGACAGTGACAAAAGCTTAACTTAGGCCTTGTTTGAAGTGAGGCAACATAAGAATTTTCTAGTTTCTCATTCTTACTCGTTTGTTTGTTGAATACTTACCCTACCTGGTGTTTTTTTTCTTCTTTTTGATGAAAGGTAAAATTTTATTAATTCAAATAGTACCAAGACCTACTGATCAGTACAAAGATGTCTGATCCGCTACTCCTTCTAAGCCTGTCAGGAGTAGGGACTCAGAGCCAAAATATCTGCAAACTCACTTGCTAAATATCTGTTACTTCAGCAGTACAAATTCTGAATGCATCTAAATTTGATATGGGAAATACAATCTTTCGCCTTTCGAAAGTCCTATTGTTCCTGTCTACCCAGATAGCCCATATAATTATTATACGCAACGGAATAGATCGCCATAGTTATCTGCACCTGTTGTTAGGCTTCTATCCCAGCCAGCAGTTGAGCAGCTGCTCCAAATTTCTTGACATCACCCGATTGAATGCCTCAGAGATTTAGAAACATGCACCATATCTGCCAAACAACATTGCAATGAATAAAAAGATGATTGACTGATTCCGCCGCCTGTCTGAACATGCTACATCTACTACAGATTACTCTCCTTTGCAAATTATCTTGAGTGAGGCAAGAATCACTTGCTGCAATCCACCCAAAACAAGCAACTTCCAGAGGAGCTGTTGTTTTTCAAATAAGCTTCCATGGCCAGTTACTTTTCCCTGAATCATCTTGTCTTAAAAGTAATTTAAAGGAGGACTTAACTGAAAATACTCCGTCACTGCTGCCTTCCCAGAATAAGCAATCTTCTTCTCCTTCAACTAAAAGACAGCATTTTATTTTTGTAGTAAGCTGCTCACATTTCCAATTTCTCAATCATTTAATTTTCTTCTAAAAAGAAGATTCCAACTGCCTTTAGAATAGCATCTTGCTACACTACATGTTCTATCAGTGGCCAAATTATACAAATCTAAAATTATATCCCTTAAATGAGTATTTTTCCAACCATTTATCCACCTAAATCTGACCATTCTTCCATATCCAATTTTCAGACTTGTATGAGCATTAAATTCATCCCTACAAGTTGTTATTTGCCTCCACAAATCTTCTTCATAAGGTTCCTTCACCAGCTTAGTACACCATGAAGATTCCAACCCATATTTAACAGTTGCTACCTTCTTCCTCAATCCTTCTATTCCATTGTTGCACCTCCAATGCCGTTTATATAGCAAACTCTTGTTGTGCAATTTCAGATTTCTGACTCCCATCCCATGCCTCCAACCTTTTTATCATGAATGACTGTCGACCATTTTACTAAATGGTATCTCCTGTTAACACTTCCACCTTCTCATAAAAGTCAGTTCTTTGTTGCTTCATAATATTTGTAGGGATTAGAAGCAACGACATGAGATATGTTGGTATACCATCCAACACATGGTTCCCCAAAATCAACACCCCCCGAAGAGATAAATACCGCTTTCCCAAGGCATCAATTTCTTCTTACATCTCAATTAATTCTTTCACATCAATGTACCATTTTGTCTTGCCCCCAATGGTAGACCCAGAAATACTGTAGGGAATTTCTCCACCTTCCGATTATCTTTGCAAGTTGACATATACTTGGTGCTTGTTTATTATCATTGCTTTATCTCTTATAGCATCTTCTCATCTGTAGGCTAGTCAGGACCACTTAATCTCACATGTCCTGCCCATGCTTGTCCGAGCTTATGATGATACTGATCCACGTTTGCAAGAGGAAGTCCTGAAAAGGACTGTACCACTGGCCAAACAACTTGACGTTCAGGTAATTGGTTTCCTTTATTATTTCTAATTGTCACATCAGTTGTTGGCTCGATTGAAACTAATGGCCGTTTATATCAAGTTCACCGGTTTTACCAAGAAAAGGAAAGGAGAAAATGTTGTATAATCTGATTCTCCTAATGAAAGTTCCTTAATGAAGTTTCATCACTGATGAAGATCTTCAGGCAGCTCTAACTTGATAAAGAATGTGAGTGCCAAGATGAAGGGAAAATAGGTGAGAGGGATGCAGTGTGTTTGGAGACATGTTTACTCAGTTTCTGATATAGGGGTGGATATTTGTGAGCTACTTGCAGAGAATACTTCCTGTCAAGATCAATGACAGAATGATGTCATTTTTAAGGACTGGGAAGAAATAATGAGATTAGATCTTGGGCTATGGCATTGTAGCCAGCCTGTAACTTACACGTTCTTTGTATTGATGATGCGCTAGAATATGAAATGCAGATACAATTCATTCAAATTGAACCAGATTTTTCTTTGCAAATTCTCTTTAGGTTTATACTCATTTGATAAGTGATTTTGTTAATAGAAAAGAAAGGTATGAGGACAAATCCTAAAATGGAGAGGTTATATCAAAGTCAGAACATTTGCTAAGTGATGTCTTGGGAGGCACGCTATAGAAGATAGTATGTGCCATTTCTTCTCCCTTTTAAGAAGGTTGTAGAAAAAACTTTTATTGAATTATCAGCTTCGGAATCTAAGTTGTAGTTTGGAAGTATACTAATTGCAACCATTCCTTCTCTAGCTTCTGAGGTGTTCAGAATTTGGTTGTATTATCTATTTTGAGTTCTAGAACATCATTTAGATTAGTGTTGCAATGGTGTAGCCTTTTCATGGCCTCTAACCATTTATGTAGAAAGTAATATTAAAAGTGACTGACCTTTATAAATGTGGCTAGTGGATTAACAAGAAAACCAAAAATGACATCTCAACCGTTCTATGTAATTTGAAAAATAATGTTGCTGTTTGAGTTCACAGTATGCTCAATTTTCCTTTTGTTAATTACACGGTTTGATTATGTACAAAATGTTTAGAATTACACTAAAAGTTAATATTCTGCACCAAAAGCTTTATAAAAATGGTTTTATCTGATTGTAACTCCTTGGAATGAATAATCTTGTTAACCAATTAAGATTTAAGATAAATATTGACACTTTGTTGGGTAAATCATAGTCTTCTATTTGTGGAGTTAATGAACGTCACTTCGACTTTTGAAGATTGTTCACAGTTGATTCGTATGTGTGTATGCTAAGCTTAATTTTAGTTGACCACTTGACACTAGTTTCCTGTGTCACAATGAGGTCTATTTCTCTTTGTCAAATATTGATGTAACCTGCATATGTGTTACTGTGTTAGGGGGGAGATTAATGCTTGGATGTGAACGAATATGATCTTAAGTTCTGGAGAACTAGTATAACTGCTATTAGACTAGGAATTGATTTATATTTGAATTTGAAAATGCTTATTTTTAATTTTTTTTGCAGTTAGTAAAACAGGCAATCATGCCTCGTGTTCATGGTTTGGCACTGAAAACAACTGTTGCTGCGGTACGTAGTCATTATTCTGTGCAGGAATGTTATTGCATGAGTTACTCAAAAGTCTTGTGAGTTGCGACTTTGAATTGAAACATCACAAACTCCTGAATATTGGGCAATTGATATTTTCATCGTAAATTTCATCCTTTCAGAGCAAAAGACTGCTTGTTTTGGTAGGATGAAAATTGCTTTGGCACGTCAATATCCCTAAATTTTTTGGGTCACATTAGTTTTTAACCTTGTGAACATATACCTAATCATTCTTTCTTGATACATAAGTTCGTTTTCCAGTGTAACTGATTGTTGATAAGCTAGGCCCTTCTTTTTGGTTGGTTGACCAAGTTGAACATTAATAGACACGCAATAATTCTTTTTCTCTTTGCAGGTGAGGGTCAATGCATTGTTATGTTTGGGGGATATGGTTCACACGCTAGACAAGCCTGCTGTTCTAGAGATCTTACAGACGATCCAACGTTGTACTGCAGTTGATCGTTCTGCACCAACTCTTATGTGTACCCTTGGGGTAGCCAACTCTATCTTGAAGAAGGTATATGCTATCTTGGCCAACTTGATTGCTGGTGCTTACACCAATAGTATCTAACTGATTGCTTTGCTTTTACCTAATTTTTTTCCCCTCAGAATGGGATAGAATTTGTGGCAGAGCATGTCCTTCCACTTCTCATGCCGCTTCTCATTGCTCAACAATTAAATGTTCAGCAGTTTGCAAAATATATGGCTTTTGTGAAGGATATTCTCAGGTAATACAATTTACGATCAGCCGCTAATACTCATTCAACCCCCCCCCCCC
>MU756749.1:151936-168765 GCA_026770625.1 Nicotiana glauca
GGATTAAAAGAAATATAAAGTAAAGGAGAAAACAAAAGAAAAAGCAGTTCTACATGTTTAAGAAATGGTATGCTGTAATGTATACTTATAGACTTCCATTTGAGAGAACTTTCTAGTGCATCAGGTTTTAAATTTTGTATCATCTCCATTTATTTCTTTTTTTTTTTTTCAATTTCTTGGGATACAGGAAAATAGAAGAGAAACGAGGAGTGACACTGAGTGACTCTGGAAATCCAGCAGTAAATATAAAATCATCTCCAACAGTTGACAGTCAGATGCCCAGACAAGTGAATAAAACAAGTGCGAATTCTCAGCCTATTACAAAACGCAGCCCATCATGGGACGAAGACTGGGTTCCTGCAAGGGGACCTTCAACCACCATCCAGTCTTCTACAACATTGCCTGCTCAGTCTACTACTGCATATCAGTCGATCCAAGTTAATTCTGGACATTCACAATCGTCCATGACATCTTCTCTATCTAACCAGCAACTTTCATCTTCATGTCCTGCAGTTGATGTGGAATGGCCTCCTAGATCTTCATCACTTGGTACTACCATCCTTGGGAATTCTGAGAAACAACCAGAAAATAAGGGGGCATTGGGTTCAACTCTCGATGATATTGATCCTTTTGCTAACTGGCCTCCCCGGCCAAGTGGCTCCTCGGCTGCTTCTCACTCTTTGAACAATGGATCAGTGGCCCCATTCGCAAACAGACCCGTGTCTGCCAATAGTGCAACTCTTCTGAATGGTTTAAACTCTCAAACAAATGGCCTTGATTCTTGGGCTTTCAGCACCCCAATTTCTTCTCAGCCCTTGAAACAGAATCAAGGAACTGCATCGCACACTGATAGTCTCACTAGTGGGGGTTTTAACCCACAGAATTCTCTTGGATTTATGAAACAAAGTCAAGGGTCATCAGCTATGAGTACTTCTAGTGGTCGAGCCAACGATATTGGATCAATTTTTTCCTCGAACAAGGGTGAGCAGACTGCACCAAGGCTTGCTCCACCTCCATCAACTGCTGTTGGTAGAGGAAGGGGAAGAGGAAGGGGAAATCAAGGGCAACTGAGGTCCTCAACATCAGGGTCTAGTAATGCAAAGTCTCAGCCAGAGCAGCCCCCTCTATTGGATTTGCTCTAGATGCTAGCATGTAGTCCCTTTGTGAAACGAGTTCGGACGATCTGATTCAGATCAATCTGGGGAGCTGTTCATCCCACGTGATTAAAGATTTTTGCCAGCAATGCCATGGAGAAACCTGTTCATATTATGCTGCATGGCGGTATTTGCCTGGGTAGGCGAAGATTGTTGTAGAGTGACTCTTTTTGTAGAATAGCTTGGCTGAGTTTTTGTTTTCCTTTGTTTGGCATTTTTATTCTTAAAAAATATTCATATAATTTGTTGAACAAGGGTTGCCTCGTGTTAATTGTATTTGTAAAAGCAATTGGCTCTCAACGATGGGTATACGAAATAATGAAAGAGATGGCAGAGTTCAGTCTTTTTCTAGAATTTGAGCTCTTGGTTTTGTGAAATCGACTTTCCTCTTATATGAGCCTTACTTGATGTATTCTTCTCATCAGTTTAACCAGCGTTTAAAATTTACT
The DNA here is from genome assembly GCA_026770625.1 of Nicotiana glauca. Lineage (NCBI taxonomy): Eukaryota > Viridiplantae > Streptophyta > Magnoliopsida > Solanales > Solanaceae > Nicotiana > Nicotiana glauca. The sequence goes on from MU756749.1 coordinate 153,540, forward strand.
GTGTTAAAAGGCCTTTGCAGCATTGTCTGGACAATTTTTTCCAGAAGTGGGAGTATTATGTGGGAGGCGTAGTAACTCAGTGTTTTTGTGATATTTGATCGATATAGCGAGTAAGTCTATCATTCAGTAGATAAGATAAGAGGACAAACTCTGCAGTTATATGCATGCATCAGGTATGTGCGAGGAAAACCGCTTATGCATGGGAGTTGGGACCATTTTCAGCCGGAATGCAAAATATTGTGGGCGGTGCATTTTCACGACAGCATTTAACTGCTATCTTACCGGTATTGTCGCCCTGATGCCTTAGAAGATGAGTCTGATTTGCTGTATGATCAGTTAAACAACTTGAAGAAAATCTTGCTACCAAGATTTGCTGAGCGGCTAACTGTTGCATGTTGCTTGGGTTTGTTTTCTATCACTTTCCTAAACTACCTCCACTCTCACTTCCCCCGAAAAGAAGATAACAGCATGGCTATGAAAGAATATTTTAGGTTATGAGAAACAGCTTTTTCGCTCGTAGAAAAGGACAAAGCATTCCTTCAATTATATTCTTTTTTAAAGTAAAGCAATGACTGTACGATTACCGATAGGATGATCAGATTAAGTTATTAATGAATCAATTTTGAAGTATGACAAGCTTATCCATGGAGAAAGGGATCATAACTACACCATAAATGTTGTTTCAAAGTTGAAATTAGAACGCGCGGAATCTTAAGATCTCAACTTTACATTTAAAAAACAGTCTCAATTCTCATGGGCAACAAAGGGAAAAAGACTTGGTTCAAGAAATAAAACAGAATTCAATAATATATACAATGTGCAAGAGTACTAGCTACATTTATTAGTACTTGTTTAAATTGAGTTTCATTAATATGTTAGTATATGTTTCAGATCCTACACACCAAATGGGTCAGCATGTTCATTTTGAGCTCGCTTCGACAGCTATTCATGCTGATATTGATTTTACGAATAGACAGTTTTATGTCTTTCCGAACAAAGTCATTATCTGAGATGAGCTTAAATGGAACTTAAAGCTATCGGTTTTACTTTTGGAAAGTGATTGATTCAAGTTATTTGACTGGCTCATTTACAGCTTAAGAAAAAGACCAGTCAGATAATGACAAAACAAACAATAATCAAACTATAGATTATGACTTCATTACTTTTCATTTCATGATCCAGAAGATGTCAACAAAATACATTCAAGAAACTAATCAACCTCTCTTTTCTGAAAATGTGCATTACAGTCTCCAATTGTAACTAAACATAAATTGGGCACTATAAGCTTATATAATTCTTCTTCATTTTCTTGCATCATTAAATTAAAGAATAATTTGATCTAATATAAGCAACTATGGAAATGCTTTTCTTCCATGTCTTGTACCAAAATGGATGATGGCTATGTTTTAGACTTCTATCAGTTATTAACCAAATGAGCTAATGTTGTCATGGCATGTGATTGGGCAGAGATAATTCCAGCAGTTGATGGATTTTGTGCTAAGATAATTGAGTATCCATCATCAATATTCTCCATCCCTTGTGCCACTAATTGCCATACTAAGCTCCCTCCCATAGTTCCCCCTGATTTTGCATAATTATATATGTTTCTGTATACACTACTCATGTATGTGTCTCTTGCATTTAGATTGAATCCTGCATCTTTGCTTGACTTTCCAAATTCAGCAAGGACTAATGGCTTCTTTAGTATTGTGCTTGAATCTTGCCAATGACTTGTTATCCACCTTTGCATGAATGCCATTTGAGCATTGTCATTTTGTCCCGACAACCTGCGATCACAAGCCTCGTATCATATTTCAAAGGATTTAAATTATACACACTGATAATTTAACTTTTTTTTTATACAACTAGAGCATTTTAGCTAGTGTGTTCTATTTAACATGCCATATTCTCTAGGTTATTAATTCTACTTTATGTGAAAAGTTATATTAATAAGTCATCTTTTAAGTAACCTGATTGTGTATGAAATCTTTCACATTGTCAGTGTATAAAAATTATTCCATCTTATATTACACTTTCCTTTTTAGTCTTTTTTGTATGAAAAATCAGATTTATATATTTAAAAAGATTATTTAACGTTTAACTTCATATTTTACCCTTTGTATCATAATTTTAGAACCATAAAAATGTCATAGCTTGTTTAAGATCACATATTCTAGCTAAAAGTCTTTTTTTTATAATCCGACAAAAATGTTCAGACAATCTGATATGGAGGGAGTAAAATCTAATATATATATTTCCTTTGTCGAAATTTGAGGTCTAGAAGAATTGCTTAATTACCATTGGTCAGTATATGCATGAATAGTGGCAAAATCAATCTCTTTGATGAGATGGCTACTAATGAAGTCTGTTCCAACTTGATAACCAGGATTGAATTGCTTCCTTTCAGGTATTGAATCGCCATAAAATCCCTCCATTCCGATCTCTAGCAAATGCTTCCTGTCTATTGATTTCACAAAAGTTGCCATTTCTTGAACCCATGACTGTAAAATTCGCATAATATTAGATTCCAAAAGACGTCAAATTTGGAAATAATTAACAAACTATTTCTTCCCTATATTTTTACTCACATTTATTATTTTCCCAGAATAATCAACTTTACAACGAGGCTCATTCATAAGTTCCCATGCCATTATAGTTGAATCATCCCTATAAGTCATTCCAGTGATAGTATTCAACCTTGTTACAATTTTCTGCGCAACAAAAATCACAGAATTATTAGTTACTTGGCTCCAGATTGAAATACAATCAGCCAAAAATAATTAAAAAAATATTGTCATACCCTAACATGATTCTTGTAATAATCTTTGAGCACCGGATGAGTGTAGAAATCATCTTCACTATTAATCTGGACTCCTGCATTTCGTGCCCATTGAGCATATTGAGCTCTCCCTCCAAAATCATTATAGTTGTTGACGAAGCTCAATATTAAGCGAATCCCATATTTCCTGGCTTCCGAGATCACAAAATCCAATCCCTGAATTTCATAAAGTATCTCCATTAATGTGTAAAACTATACAAAAGATAAAAAGAAGAACCTTATCCTATTAAAATAATGAGTTTAATTCTTAAAAGATAATTCCTGGTATACATTAATAGTCCATGACTAGTGGGATTTTAACTTGGAAAAGAAGAGTGGTTATGCTACAACATGTTAAAATAACTTATAGTATAATTTTTTTTCTCTGTCAATTTATATAAGTTAAATCCTAAATATAATTACCTGAAAAACACGTTCATCATAAATACCAGGTGATATTTGTAATGCTGTATCTCCTCCATCACTGAAAGCCCAAGTTCGACAAACAGAAAGGCGAGCAACAGAGGCTTCTTGAAATACCTCAGAGACTTTGTACCTTTCACTAGGATCAGATGCTACGTGCATGAGCCAATAGGAGTTAAAACCATTGAATAAAAAAGGTGATCTATTTAGTACAAAATGTGCACCATTTGTTCTAACAAATCCTCCACTAGTTTTTCCTGGAACTCTAGCTTCACAAGCAAGAATTAGGAAGAACAATAATAAGGCAAAGAAAGAGCTTGTTATCCTAGTAAAATAAGCCATTTGAAATAACAATGTATTGATGGTTTGTATGATATAAAAGAAAGAAGTGAGTTGCTAAGAGATGTTATTTATCCTAGGGCTATTTATAGTTTCACGGAGTCGAGGAAACTTACCAAAAATAGAAAACAATTATATATAACTTGCAGGAATATTAGGAAGATTTTCAGGGTGAAGTTGGTAAGACGTTTTACTAAATTTGGAAAATATATATGAAAACTTTATTTTAAAAGTTAAATCAAAGTAGACACAAGGTGTTGGTATATAAAAGCTGAATCTTCAGTTGAAGGAAATTAAACAAGAATGAAATAATTGGAACAAGAAAAAGAAAACGGTGCTAAAATGTGGTTGACGTCCTTATCCATGTGGATTGTCTTAGATATTAAAGTTTAAAGGAACTTGAAGACCTCACAAAAAACTTGTATTCCTTTTTAGGCTGTTTCAATAAAAGTGATATATATAAGTATATATTTATGATATTTAAAAATAATTTAACTTTAAACTTCTCGATTTATCCTTAATATTATATTATGATTCTATAGTCATGAAAATGTCATAGCTTACATTGGACTACATAGTCTAAAAATCTTATTTCTATCTTAAACTCTATATATTTGCACTCTATTTGGATCATTGTTCTCCATCGTTTTATAATGTATTGTATCGTATTGTACTCGTATCGTTTTATGAATACAATGTTTGGATGAATTGTATTGTTTGTTTTTGTTAAATAATATTTTGTTGTTTGGTTTGATTGTATCGTACTGTATTGTAACTGATAAGTTTACTAAAATACCCTCAATTGTTTAAATATTAAATTTATCAAAAATTATGCATAAAAATAATTTTAAAAAACAAAACAGAAGAAGGCAAAACACAATAAGAAAGCAGAACACATAAGCGAGATAGAAGAAGGCAAAACAAAGGAGCTCAACTAATTAGAATTGAGTTACAAGCAAATTAGGAGAAAAAATAAAACATAAGGCAACAAAACACCTTTTAACATTGGTCTGGAAAAAAATAAAGTAGGTTATAAGTTGGAGATTGTGGAGTAATAAGTTAAGGCATAATTAGAAAGAAAAATAGGAAACAATCCCACCACACCAAATCGGTTGTTTAAAAAAAGGGGACTTTTCATTATTCCGGAACAATGAATTTAACAATACAATACAACCAATTTTAATGAAACATGCAAAACAAACATTGTTTCGGGATAACAATACAATACGATACAACGAGGAACAACCGTCCAAACAAGCTGTTAATCAAATAGGTTGACATAAAAAATTGTGTTTTCAGGCCCACAGTTTGGAATGTGTTAAAGAGGAAATGCATGTGAAATTACGAGAAGAAGGAGGAAGTGAATGAGCTAAGGAAGTTGAGAGAAATTAAGTTAGTTGGAAAACAGAATTCTACTTCTAACTGAAACTCCACGGAATCTGCATGAAATTTTAGGGAAAAAAGGAAGCAAGAGAATATGGCTGCCAAAAGAGTAAAAGTGATGAAAATGGCTGATGGTTGCATTCCATGTGGTTTAGCTACATTTGCTGACATTAACTTTTAATATTTTTCTTTGGAATTTCAACTTCCAAGATTTTATTGCTAGTAGCAAGTCATAAAGTAGGTCTATGAGGAAAACTTTCAGTTAATTCATCAAAATTGGACTCTTCATGACAACAAAAGGGGGTGAAGAGTTAGGGTGCGTTTGGTATCGAAGGAAAATGCTTTCCTCAGAAAATAATATTTTATCAGAAGAAAATATTTTTAAAAAATATATAATTTAGGCAAACACTACAGGAGACGAAATGGGTGAGGACGAGGGAGAGTGGTAGGTTAGGGTCTAGGCTTCTAGTGGCCGGAATGGCGGCAACAACATTAGGGGGAAGGGAGGGGGTAGCAGCGNATGGTTTTGGAAAATATTTTTCATTCTTTTGACAGATTCCTCGAACCGGAGAAAAATGTAAAAAAAATATTTAAGCGAACAAACATGAAAAATTGGATAATAGTTTCTAAAAAATATATTTCTTCATACCAACACATCCTTAATGGGTAATTAGCCTTTTTTCAAAATACATTATATTGTTTTTACTCCCTCTATTTTAATTTATCTGGTGGTTGTTTAATCTAGCACGAAATTAAAGAAAGAAAAAACATATAAAACTTGCATTTTAAAATATCTCATGATATTTATGTGGTTATAAAAATATATCATTAAAAATAAAATAAAAAATTAAAATTAAATTATTTATAAGTATACATGTGCCCTTTTTTGGGAAATAGTTAATTTGTTTACATTAAATAATTCTCTCTCTGTTTTATATTAAATGAGGTACTTTCCTTTTTAGTCTGTTCCAAAATGAGGGACATAATTCTAAATTTGGAAATAATTCAACTTTAAACTCATCATGGCCCCACAAAGCTTTATCCCTTAAGCTTTTAAGATAATAAATTTCAATTTTTTTTTTATTTTATTAAACTCCGTGTCGCGTCAAACTATCTCATTTAATTTGAAACGAATAGAGTCCTTGTTTTTCATCTTAGCTGCAAGATGAAAGCAACATTATCTTTTCCAGTGTTATATACTTGACCTTATGACCTAGGCCACATTCATCTTGGCTAGTGTCATATATATATATATATATATATATATATATATATATATATATATATATATATAGAGGTAGAATAATGATCATGGTGAAACGCCATATCCCATTAATAACTTTAAGTATCCGAAAAGCTGACTTGATGAGGATTTTATAAGCTGAAAAGAAGGATTTTTTTTTCTTTTTCTCCTTAAAACATGCATATATTTCCAACGACAATAAGAAGCTTCATGAATATATAGTGTATGAGCATAGCTCCAACTACTAGTGCCATGGGAAATGCTTAAAGGAGAAATATATATATATATATATATTATATATATAAAGTTGGGAATGAGAAAGGTAACGTGGCACCTTCATATGCCCAGCATTAATATTTATCTTTTCTGTTCAGATTTTTGGCTTTTTCCTCTTATTTTGCTCTTAAAATATTGCTGAAAAAATGAAGTCAAGTTAAAAAGTTTAATGATTCTGCATTCATTACTCAATTAAAAAGGGAAAGACGTTTAAGAAAATAAAGTCTTTCCATTTTCAAAACCTTTAGTTTTCAGTTGTCAAAATCCTTTTGCATTTAATGGGGGTCTTCGTTTTAAATTGAAGAGCTATCATCGCAATCTTTTTCATACCAAACAAAATTTGCCTGCTAAATTTTGAGAGAATTGGCTTTATCTTTTCCTTTGCCACCATTGTTGTTCTGCCACTTCCTTTTAGTAAGAAAAGAAAATCGACAGAAAGAGAGAGAGAGCGCATTAGCAAGAACAATGAGGCGAACTCACAACTTAGTTGCGTCAAATAATTGAGAATGAGACGTTAGAGCATGAGTACAAAGATGCAGAGGATCAAGTCTATTTTGAATCAATCTGATACGTATTGTCTTCGGATAGTCTAAGAAGAGAGCCCATCCATTTTTTCTTTTTAAACTTTGCATCGCACTTCATTTCTATACCTATTTTCCCCAGTAATTTTTTTTTTTACACTTTTTTTCTTTGAGTTGTGTATTTTTCTTATGTTTAGTCAATTTTAATTTGGTAACTTCACCCATAATACAGTTTCAGAAGATAAGGTGATAGTGATAATTAACAAAAGACAAACTCAATATTCATGAGTTGACTATTATTATTGTCAGTTATTATTAGTTTTTAGGTGTTCGTTTGTAATTTATTTTCTCGCATTGAGTAAAGTATATTTGGGACTGAGATGTATTTGTAGGTGTTGTTGCAATTAGCTCGACACGTTTGCTATAAGGAGAGCTTCATGTTATTTAGCGTTGCCATTTCGACAATTTTTTTATTATTGCTACATGGAAATGAGCTTGTGCCTTCAAATAAAGCTTAAATTGGGCTTGGCCAATTAATTTTTTAGGAATTTAGAGAGAGAATGAGTGACCTCTCACTAAGAAAATACCCCAATACCCAAAACCACATTCCTCCAAAACCACCGGATAAACTCAATCCTCAACCCCCAAACACACCATCCTATAAGGCAAAACTACTACAGGATGAGTTCTCCATAAACAACACCACCATTCCAGCAGCTGAAAATATTCCAACACAACCAATGGACATACATGAAACAAATTTGGATGCCACGAGCTCAGGGATGATAACAACCGACTTGAAGCAAATAATGTTGACTGAGGCGGATATTAATCGTATGTACAGTCTTTGAAAATTCTCAGTCATCATAAAACTGATCGGTAAACGACTGGTGCATCACTACCTAAAAAAAGTTACAAGACATATGGAAAATTAATGAGAACTTTCCTTTCATTGATCTTGGGGAAGATTATTACACTGTCAAATTGGCCAGGGAAGAAAATATGACAAAAATACTGCAAAATAGACCCTGGTTTATTAATGGTTTTTTTTCTTTCTACTCAAAAATGGGTGCCAAATTTTGTAGCCAAAGAAGCAAGCCAAAGCTTTACAGTTGTGTGGATTCGTCTTCCCCAGTTACCCACAGAATTTTATGATGGAATTATATTATCACGAATTGGCAACTGCATTGGAAATTGCTCAAAGTAGATGCATGCACCTCAACCACGTTAAGAGGGAGGTGTGCTAGATTGTGCAGAGGCGGAGCTAGGATTTTGAGTGTGTGGGTTCTAACTGTAGCTCCGCCCCTGTTCATATGGTTTTCTGCCATTAGCTTCAGAGCTTGAGCCCAAAATAACATGTTTGGAATTGGAACTTGCAGAAGCGTTTCGTAGGTGAACAATAAAAGAAGTTGAAAGGTAGCGAAGTGATGAGTGAGACTTTGAAGTAAAGTGGTGCTAAAGATTAGATATATGGCTACCATGGAAGCTTTGATTCAGAAAAGGAACAGTTGAAGAAGAAGGTGAGAGAGTAGTCACGTTCACATTCAGTGGATTGAAATAATTTTTCAACATAATTAAATGAATTGGGATGTCTATTAGAAAGAAAAAGACTATTAAAAAAGTTAGTAAAGTGAGAGAATTCATGCTGTGGCTTTTGTTTACTAGAAAGAATAAGACTACTCTAAAAAAGTTAGTTTAATTAGAGGAAAGTGGGAGGAATTTCGGTAGAGTTGTCTGGAACATGTCTTTATTTTACTATTTTGTTGTGTGCTTTTTAAAAGTATTATAAAAAATTATAACAACATAATGCTTGCTTATAGGGGGTTCGAACTCGGGTATTTTGTAGCGAACCCAGAACCCATTACCATTGAACCCAAATGACTTTTGTTACTGGGTTCGGCAGACATATATTTATATAAGGTTGAAACATTTTCAATACAAATACAGGGTTTCGGAAAAAAGTCACTGGGTTCGCCCGAACCCGTACCCACTACTGTACCTCCGCCCCTGAGATTGTGTGTGGAGTTGCCTCTCGACCAACCATTCCAAAACTACCTCCTAATTGGTCAACATAAACAACCTATTTTATATGAAGGTAATGACATCCTATGTAAAACACGTGGCAATCTGGGACACATAAGTCTGCGTTGTACACAAGGCAAATCACCAACTGCACCAAAGGTAGGGCAGTCAGACATTGAGCCACCAACATAAAAAACTGATAACGCAGGGGAATGGATGAAAATTTCCTTCCTTAGGAAAGGCAAAGCTAAGTCAGCTAATCAATACACGCATAAGGCTGGTGCAAATCTGTCCCCAGGTATAAACGTTCGAATGTTTGATGCTGTGTCAGGTAAGTATCTCAATATTCAACCTTTAATTTATGTTAACAAACAGATATTAACAAATATTCCTAATACTTTACCTGATCTTAATAATATAAAATGTTTTACCAACAAAACTCAAGTTGCTAAACCAAATGATGAGGGTGAAAGTAGTTTAGCTAAACTAGTGCAACAACACAAGGTTTTTGAAAAAAAGGAAATAAATAAAGAACATTAAAAAACAAATATTTTGCATGATGAACAAGCTGTCTGTCACGCCCCAAAACCGAGGGACACGACCGGCGCTCAACTGGAGGACCCCAGTCAAGCGGACCTGGAATTGTCTTTCCTATCCCACGCGTTACCCCGTGATTCCAATATACATTATTCTTTTGAAATAGCAATTTAAGACTTAAGCATAAACTTACAACTTGAGGTCATTTCTACTTTTTATCATTTCCAACATTAATACCAAGTACTTGCAAAATACATACAATATTTACCAACGTGGACCGCGATTCAGAACCGTACCATTACTACCCAAAAATACTTTTGTACACCACCCACATTGTGTCTACGAAACCTCTATGAATACAAGGAACTTAACCAATACTTGCCGGCAACAAAGCCCTGGCTATACCTTACAATACACAATAAACTCAAAAGAAGGTGGCATGAACCACACATGACCCCAAGAGGAAGTGGGGCTCACCAATGCAATTGATGGGATGGAGAGGAGGCACTACTGTTGATGGGCTGAATTACCTGCTATGAAACCACCTACAATCATCATAAGAATGTAGCGCCCAAAGCAAAAGGGACGTCAGTACATTTGAATTGTACTGGTATGTACGAGCAAATTTTACCCCAAGTAAGATCAATCAATACATAAATAACAAACAGTAATAGAATCAATAATCAAATGCACATAAAAGAAACAACCAAGGCCAACAAGTTTCACAATCTCTCCTTTTTCCCCTTTCAACATCATTTCATACTCAAGAGTTTCATACATTTTCATTTCAATAGTGATTATGATCACGTTTACACCCTTATTATCTCGGTCACCCTTATCACCACAACCCACACCTTATAACTTCGTGTTGCGGCGCACAATCCGATCCCACCGGACAATCATATTTCACACAACAACAATAGTTCACAATTCAATCACATGGCTTCAGGCCATCCAGAATATCATTTAACAACAACAATAACAATTTCACAATGAGTTTTCATTAACCTCAGTACCATTTCCATCATATCCAACAACCCGCATACAATTTGAGCCACAAAGATAATTGCCCACGACAAGCCACACATGATATTACCACAGTTATTTCAATTCCATCAATTACGATTTCTTTCCATCATTTGTTACACAACCCTTACCATATAAACACATAAACACACACTTGGTTTATTGCCATTTATTCACACCATCATATCAGAACTTATAATCAACAATGTTCAAGGCATATAAATCACAAGAATCCATGAAATAGGCCATCTTGCCTTAACACCCGTGAAGCAACCAAAATTAACAAATAGTTCACATAAATAACACGTGCTAATTTCTCGTACACCAAACAAGGTGACTTTGTCACACCTTCTTTTTATCGAATTACTACACCCCGGGAAGGGATATAATAAAGGAAGGAGTTTTTTTAATTTAAGGACAATCGGAACGAGATTTATTTATTTGGATTCAGAGTCGCCACTTGGGAGATTAATGGTGTCCCAAGTCACCGATTGAATCCCGAACCGAGAAAATATGACTCTGTTAACAGTCCGCGAACCAGAAATCCGGATAAGGAATTCTGTTAACCTGGGAGAAGGCATTAGGCATTCCCAGATTTTGTGGTTCTAGCACGACGCTCAACTGTTGTATTTGATTTTATCTGATTTTTATACATGTTCTACTTTTATGTGCCTTTATTTAATAATCCGCTTTTATTGTTGAATTTTTTGCAAGAATTGCAACGTCGTAAAAATGTATTTCGAACCACACCGTACCAGTACGCATGTGGCCTTCAACACATTTCGACTCCGTTGAGATCTAGATTTGGGTCGCATGAAATGCACACCCGTATTAGGAAGGTAATATTATTAATAATCGTGCTTAAAGCGTCTACGCGTTAATTAACTTTGGGAAAGACTGTGGAATTATCTAAACAGTCCGTTCCAATTCTAAGTATTTTTTGTAAGTAATTATTGAGGGCCCCGCAATTGTGTATTTTTATTTGGCGAGGCTCATCTCCCTTTGGCTTAAAGTCCATCCTAAAGTATGCCAGATTTTCTATTTTTGTTTTGATGTTATCACATTCCTAAAATTATGAAATGTTATTGGGCCTAAGACTTACCCCGTTAGCAAATTTCTAGTGGTTATGAAATTTCCACTTTTATTTATGCATGTGACACATTAACAAATTGGAACATTTTATTAACCAACTAATTCTATTTTATAAACTTGATTTGAAATTTTAATTAAACCAAATGGTTTTATTCTGACATCATTTGACATTGAGTCCCAGGCAATTGACTAACATTGCCATTAGCACCCAAACGTGAACTCTTTAGTGGAGCAATTTTAGATCAATGTTTCAAATAGATAAGGTGATAATCTGTTCTTTTTAAAAGACAACACTATCATAACAAAGCTAATTTTACTGATAACCCTTCTAGCAACAGTGTTTAGATGGTTATTGATTTGAAATGTTATTTTTTTTAGATCTTACTCAAGTAGAAAAATACACACTATGACCGAGATTGAGATTTAGGATGATCACAATCATGTATTGCCTTTCAATTTAATTACAGATCCTGTTAGCCTACCTAAAGTCACGAATTTTAGTACTCTTTCCTATCTCAGCCTTTTCTATCAAATTAGGCTACACAAGGCAAAACTACACTATGTTGATGTAAAATGAATGTCCGAGTTTATTTACAAGTTACACTTAAAACTGAATGACAAGAGAGAGGCAAAATACACATTCGTAAGTCCAGGAGCAATACAGGAAAGCTATTTTGAAACAAAACAACTGAACAACCAGATTTGAACAAAACTAAACACACAAAAAAAAACTTCAACTACATATTGCTTCAGCCCTTGGCTATTAGAGAGCAAATTCGTACCTGGAAAGTGAAACAAAATCAAATAATCAGAAATCAGCAACTACAAACAGCACAGCAAGCATAACCAGCAATTGAAATCAAGCTCCAATCCAGAATCAATTTTTCAACGTAATCCAGCATGTCATTTAATCGGAAAACCAGTCAAATTCATTCTAGTAACTCAAATTCAAGCTAAAATGAGTCTAAGGATTCTGAAGTTTCAGCTATTGATTCAGCTAGGAAACATCAAACTACTCGGCATTTAATCAACTCCTGTGTAATTATGGAAAGGATTTTTTTAAAATGAATTTTCCTCCAGGGAAGGAAATTGAGATCTGGAAGAGTTTTAGATCTGGAAAGTTGATAGATATTTTTGAGAATTTTCTAAGGGTTCTAAAACTTGTGATTTAAGGCACATACTGCCTATTTATAGATTCAGAAGTTGTAGGGAAATTTTAAAATCAGAATTTATCTAATAGTCCCTCACTTTTAACTTGTTATTCAATTGACTGCAATTATTTACTAAAAATTAAGCTAAAACCCCAATCTAGAATGTTCTAGTTACTTCTATCTTATTTCTACCCCTTTGAATTCCCTATTCTACCCTCCCTTTACTTTATCAATTGCTAAACTATCCATTTATATACCAAAATTACCCCCACCTACTCAGGTTTATTACATCTGACCCTTTTAATATCCCCAAATTGCCCCTGAATAGGGCTTGAATTCATCAAATGACCTACTGTCTTTTACCCTTTTGCCCCCATTAATTTTAATTAACTTCAGAAACAGCCATAACTAGGATTCAATTCTAATATCAAACTAGTAACAAAATAAAAATTATCAATTTTCAGAATCAATTTAAGGACTAATTATGACCAATAAAAATCTATCCATTAATTCCTTTAAACTCTAATTTCTAATTAATATCAGTCTTAAAACAGTCAACACAGAAATTATTGAAAAATTATTAAAGTCTATTAATCGAAAAATTCTAATAACTAATTACTATCAATGGTTTCAGAATCACAACTATTGATATAGCAAAACATTGTCAACAAATCAACTACTAAAAAATTGAAACTTATGCTAATCAACCCCGATCTCAAAGCTACTACTGATATCTAATTAATTTCAACAATTAGAGGCTAATATTTTCCTAAAACTAGATTCAGTAATCTAAAAAAAACAAAAACAAGCTAGAGAGCAATAAAAAATCAAAAGAAAGAACGAAATAGCAAAACTTAGCTTTTCTGTCTTCAATTTACTCAAGCAGTCTCTTTTTGATCTTTATTATCTTTTCCTTCTTTTCCTCAGGTTCTTTTTTTTTAGACAGCCTCGGCGATTTTCTTGAACTGGCAGACTTACATTTTCGTTTGAACCCTTTTTCAATGATTTTTGTGGCTTGAAAGTTCAGGAATAGGACTAAGGACCTAAAGAGGGATATCTGGTGGAAATTTGGCATGATTTGGATGAAGGGTTGTTCGCCGGCGGTAGGGTTCCGGCTAGTTTAATTCGGATATTCGACGGGATAGAGACTTATTTGAGGAAAAAGAAGTAGAGGGGTGGGAAGAGGAGGCTGGGGTGGTTCTAGGGTGTTAATGGCGGAGGGATTGGCATAACTATGGCTTCCCGCCGGTAGGGTTCCGATGGGGCGGCGGGAGGAAATAGGGCGGCTGAACACTAACATGGGAGATGATATGATTTTTATGAATTTTTATGTATTTGTGTATCTATTGTATTGAAATTATATCAACCCCTCCCCCAACCGTTGGATTAAGCATTTTTTTAACGGCTGAGATCTTGGGATGCCAAACGGCGTCGTTTCGGTAATTTTCGGACTGGACCGGGTGATGATTTTTACTTGGGCCTGGACTGGCGGCTTGAATATTGTTTAATCTGGGCTATGCAATTTCGGCCCCATTTGAAGCATTTTTTCATTCATTTTATAAATTGTTTCTTCTCATTTTAAGATTGCTATTGTTTATTATTTTTTCATTTTGTATTTTTGTATTTTGTATTTTTGATATTTTTTTTGTATTGGTATTTTTTCTGATTTTCGTAAAACTAAAATAAAACCTTATTAAACTAATTAAATCCTAATTAAACTATTTAAATTCTAAAAATCAATTGTCAACTAAAAATGCCTAAGAACTATATATTTTTTTTAATTTTTTTTTAAATTGTTCTAAAACGAATTAATACCTACTTAATACTAAAATGTAGAATTAAATTCCTAAATGCATATTATTATTTTTTGTATTTTCACATGCACAAATAACATGCAGACAATTAACACAAAATCCACAGAAATTGTAAAAATAAGAGAAAAATTGTTTCGTTTGAATTTTATGGGAATAAACTCATATATGGGGTAAAAATTACGTGCTCACAGACTTTACAAAGGTTAAAGTTAGCCATACATACCTCAAATTATCCCCTTAATGACACTATTAAGAACCAATACAATTAGGCAACTTCAATCTACAATACAACATTTAATAAGGCCAATATTAGGAATAAATTCCATAACTTATGCCATTTAGGCATATTATCAAACACCTTGTAGGTATAGATATTTACACCTCATAATTATAGTATTGGTTCATCCCACTATCACCATTAACCAACAATTCACTCTACCATCATTCCTAACCAATTTATAACTTTCAACAACATATATATATGACCATTCATTCATACCCAACCATCAACCTTCTTAATTAACTCATTTCACAATCTCTACAACCAACACAACCTAGGTTAGGCACTTATGGCTTTCAAT
>MU756749.1:182097-199887 GCA_026770625.1 Nicotiana glauca
TTTCAATCATCATCCCATGAGTTCTAATGTATCTATCATACATAAATAATCACCATAGAGTAGTTGGAGATGATAGACATACCTCTTGTAGTAAGAATTTTAAGAATCCCCACTTGTGGTGTTCTTGATAAATTCAAGGATTGGAATGGAAATCTATGGATTTTCAAGATCAATCCATGTTAATATAAGTGTTTAGGAGTAGTAATCAACTCAAAATACTCCAAAAAATCTTACCTTGGATCATAGAAATGAAGAATGGGACGGATTCCTCTTGAGAGAGCAAGCCCTTGCTCTAAAATGACTTGGGAACCCTCTAGACCCGATCTTGGGGTATTTAGAAGCCTTCAACTACCGCGGTCGTGCACCTGGGTGCGCTAAAGTAGCGTGACAAAGGCAGAATACTTTGCAATATGCGCGTCCACTAGTGCGATCGCGCACCTAGGTGCACTAGTGACACATGCCCAGTAAAATGGTTATAACTTTTTTTATACACCTCCAAATGACGAACGGTTTATTGCGTTGTAAACTAGACTCAAAGGGATTTAATTTGATAGGTTTTGCATCACACAAATCCTTATATAACTGGACATATGATTGTTCAAAGTGAGGTCTTGTACGCACTCATTTACAACTTTCGCCTAATATAAAATTTTCCAACTTGGCTTTGACTTAGGCCTGTCTTTAGACCCCAATTCACTTATAATAAGACTTATACACTTATTACCATATCCAATTGATATCCATTATATCATTAATACTCGTCTTCACACAAAATAAAATAATTAGCCTACCTTGGCACCTCGAAATCTTAAATTACTTAGCAAAAATTTTTCGGGGTTTTACACTATCCTCCTGACAAATGTCACAGACGTGGCACAAAATTCAGGCATGATTAGTAAAAAAAATATTTTGCCTAATATTATGGAATTGGATATCACCCATACTACCACCAATCTGGAAACCAAAGAGGTGATCAAGTACTCTACTAATAATAATTATTTAACCATCCATAATAACACTTCTATTATGCATTCATGTCCCAACTCTCACGACCAATCCTCCCTAAAATACTTGGAACACCAAAGTAAACACATGACGGAGGATATATCTATGCAAGATTTTGATATATACCACACGCAACAACCTGCCGAAGCTATACAAATAGAACCAATTATTAACATCATACCCAATAATATACTAACACTTCTCCTATAGACACAAAAGCCTACAACAATGGCAAGACCTCCACTAACATTAAGGATGAGATATCGTTTGTTACAACTGATTCATATCTCTCTCAATCCAAACATGAACAACCTACCAAATCTCCCATCTCAATTCCCCTCCAATTCGGTGATCTATGCTTAGACACCAAGCCCACCTAACCACGTACCACAATCGTGGGTAGAACTAGGGCTACAGGGCCATGCAGTATCCTTCAACATGGAGATCAATGGGCAGGAATCCATTCTCATCATCCAGGACACTCACTTGCTAGCCCAGTTGATCTCAGAAGGGATGAGCTTAGCCATGAGCAATTATGTAAACCAAATGTGGATGAACAATATTCTTCAACCACTAGCCCCATCAATGAATCCAAACGTAGTCAACAACATGCAATAAATGTGAAACATTCCACACAACCCAAACCAGCAAATACTCTAAAACCCACCACTAAATCTTTCCTTTTTTGCTCCGGAGGATCTAATGATCTTGAACCTAGTGTTCACATAATGGACTGCCACGACACTACACAACCAACAACAGGACCCACAACCAGATCCGATGGATGAGCACGTACCACCACAAAACATTCCAAATCATGAAGGGATACAGGAGGAAGGAGAGGAGATGGAAAACTTGCCACACAAGCGAGCTAAAAATACTAATATTCAGGGAGATGCTAGACAGGAAGTCTATCTTTAGTTTCCTAGTGACACTGTACAAATGCTCACTCGACATTTGACCTCCACAGGACCCAACTGTGGGGAAGAATGTAGTGATCTTAGTTTCCTCCCTAAGGTTGATTCCAAACAACAACCCCTAACAACATCCCCATGCATCAGGCTAACAACATAATAGTTTGGAACGTTAGAGGTGCAAATAATGCAAACTCTAGTAGGAATTTTAAGGAACTTATGGACACCCACATACCTGTTTGGTAGAACTCTTGAAAATAAAAATGGAGAGCCACTTATCTATCCTTGAGGCTTTTATATTTACTGAGATAATAGAGGTTCCATCAGTAGGGCAGAGTGGAGGTTTTGTAATTTTATGGAAAAGTGGCAACAGTCAACAACTTCACTAGAAATGGGCAAGCCATCCATGCAATGATTGAGGTAAAACCTAAAAACTTGTCATGGTTATTTACTGCAATTTATGCTAGTACTGATGCTCATTATAGGTGTATGTTCTGATATAATCTAAGAAGTATCTACGACCACTATAAAGTCCCCTGGTTAGTGGGAGGGGATTTCAACAAAGTTATTAATACTAATGACAAATTTGGGGGCAGGAATATAAACCAAAAAAGAGCAATGTCCTTAATAGATTACCTAAACTACTGTAACCTAGTTGTTTTGGGGTTTAAGGTGTGTAAGTACACCTGGTCAAACCATCGTAGGAAAAGAAAGGGTCTGATAATGGAAAGGCTAGATAGGATTTACTCTAATAATGAATGGTTACGGGCTTATGTCAATGTAACCATAACTCATCTACCAAAAATCCATTCGGATCATAATCCTATACTGATTAACCTTAATAATAGAATAAATTACAATAAGGATAGACCTTTTAGAATATAAACTTATTGGTGCACACATCCGGATTTTAGTCGGGTTGTTTCTACTAGCTGGAAAAATAAAGACCTAATGGGAGGGACTAAATTATTCCAAAAAAAAATGTGTTAGATTGGAAAAATATGACCTTTGGAAATATTTTTCCAAGAAAAAGAAATCTCCTAAAAAGAATTGATGGGATCCAAAAATCTGCTAGCTACCAAACCAGTTATTTCCTTCAGGACCTAGAAACTAGTCTAATTAAGGAATATAACACAATTCTCAAGCTGGAAGAAGACTACTGGAAAATTAGGTCTAGAGTAAATTAGTTAAATAAAGGAGATACTAATACTCGGTTTTTTCGTATAAAAGTTGCTAATAGTAGGACAAGAAAAAATATTGTGTTCTTTAAAGATGACTTAAGAAATTGGATTGAAGACCAATCCTCCATAATGAATCATGTAACTCAGTACTTCTCCAACATTTTCACAACATCTCACGATAGGACTGACTGGAAGTTAATTAGAAATGATGTTGCAAATTTCACCTCAAGTGATCTCTCAATCCTAGACAGGCCTTTAACAAATCAAGAAATTATAAAAGCTATTTTTTCCATCAAGCCATATAAGGCCCAAGGCCCTGATGGATTACATCCCTTTTTTTCCAAAAATTCTGGCACATATTAGGTAGCAAGGTAGTAAATCTTTGCCAAAATATTTTTAACACATAAACTATGCCCCAGGAGGTGAACAAAATCTATATTTTCCTAATTTCAAAAATTAAAAATGCTAATACACTGAGGAATTTTAGATCAATAAGTCTTTGCAACATGGTCTATAAAGTGATCACTAAAGTGATCGCCAACAGAATTAAGCCTTTTCTTAGCCAACTGATCAATATAGAACAAGCTAATTTTATAAAGGGGAGGAGAGCTAGTGATAATGCGATCATCATCCAAGAAATTCTAAAAAAGTTTAATCTAGCCAAAGGAAAGGAAAATTTTGTTCTAAAGCTAGATTTGGAAAAAGCGTTCGATAAATTGGAATGCTCTTATATCTATCAGACTCTTAGATTTTTTAAGTTTCCAAGGAAAATTGGTGACCTTATCCTTAGTTGTGTTACTATAAGTACAATTTAAATTATAGTTAATGGGAACAAAACTACAGAATTCACCCCAACTCGGGGGATTATACAAGGAGACCCCATGTCACCATACATATTCATACTTTGTATGAATATGCTTTCTAAAAACATTAACCACCAAATAGATATAAGGAATTTGGTACCTATAAAAATCAATCCTAGGACCCCTCCACTATCTCATTTATTTTTTACGGATGATTTAACCCTTATGGGTGAAGCTAAACAGAAAACTTTAGGACTATTAACAGATGCATGGAGGATTTTAGCAATCTATTCAGTCTAAGCATCAATAAAGTTAAATATAAATTGGTCATGTCTAGAAGTTGTAATAAACTCACAAGGAACACGGCTACTCGCATGCTTGGGATTAATATTAGTAATAGCTTTGGTAATTACCTAGGGTTTCCAATGTTAAATAACTACCCTAGGCATAAGTATTACCAACCATTACTTGATAGAATGCGTGCTAGATTGAACAATTGGAATGCTAAGTGGCTTATCATGGCAGGGAGGTGCACCTTAATAACATCTACTCTAAATACACTGCCAAACTACCTTATGCAAATAAGTCTACTTCCCACAAAAATACTTCAGAAAATAGACAAGATACAGAGAGACTTCCTATGGGGAACTATGAGGGATAAGAGGAAACTATACCTAATTGGCTGGAATACAGTCATGAACACTAAGTTACATGGAGGCTTGAGGATCAAGAAAGCTAAATAAAAAAACCTAGCCCTCCTTATAGGCTTGGCTTGGAGAATCTTGACTAATACAAACTCTTTATGGGCTAAAATACTCCTTATCATTTATGGAAAAAGAAGGAGAATAAATGGCTCCTCAATCACTTGGAAAAGTATCCTAACAGGTTGGACTATATGCCATAAGGGCATTAGGTGGCCAGTAGATAGACATTCCCATATGAATATTTGGGACACAAATTGAATTCCAAATATTGAAAGTCTTCGTAATAGCATTTCAGTGCCTTTAAATAAAAAAGAGGATAAGTTAACTATTAATGATATCAGGGATAATAAAGGGTGGAACTTAGGAAAAATTTCTTTCGACCTTCCCCAACTAGTCACAAACAGTATATATGCACTCGATCGAGATTGCAAAAGTGCTCCTACAAATGATCTCATTTGGAGTCTCAACCCTAGTGGTATATTGACAACAACCTCTTCCTATAAGCTAATAGATGACCAAATACACAAGACATAAAATTTCAAGTGGATTTGGGAGTTACATTGCCCTACCAAGATTAAGCTCTTCATTTGGAAGCTCTCCCATAAGAGACTACCAACAAGAGGCTATCTTGCTAAAATTGATATTAATATTAATCCAACCTGCCTAATATGTAAGGCCAACAATGAAATATACCACATCTTCTGGGAATGCCACATAGCTCAAACTTTATAGCAAACCTTAGAGGTCTCCATAAACAATACTGGAACGCCTAATCTATGGCTGGAGTTATTAGTCAACACCACTCCAAAAATTTCATTGGCTTATGTAACTTGGAATGAGTTTCTACCATTTGCTCTTTGGGGCATTTGGAACAATAGAAACCATAATAACATCAACAACCAGACCTCCCATATCAAAGTCAAAAAGATTATTGATCAATTAATTGAATACACTTTACTTACAGCCAAGAATACTACTTACAACAAGGTCATAAGGATAAAGGTCAATTGGGAGCGGCCACTGAAAGGTTGGCTCAAGGTCAACATAGATGGTGCATTCAAAAGCAACTGTTTGGAAGGGGGCATCAGTGGAGTATTCCGTGATTCCAAGGGGAAATGGAAGACATGATTTTTTTAAGGAAATCCAAGCAACCTCACCGATACAAACGGAACTACAGGCTCTGTGGCAGGCTATACAATTAATAATCAGGGAACATATATTTCCAGTAGAAGTAGAAACTGACGCCACAGAGGTCATACACGTCATTAGTGAAGATTACCCTACTAACAATAAATTAATTTACAAATGCAGGTTGTTAATGGAGGTGGCATCCAGGCAGGGGATAATATCATTGAAGCATAGCTTCCGCGAAGGGAATATGGTGGCACATCTTTTGACAAAAGCAGCATTAATAGAAACTAGCTACAATAAATTATGTACCTTTGTTTTACCACCTGAACTTGTGGTGGATGTATATGACAAGGATCAGGATGGGTATGTATATGTTAGAAACTGTTCTACTGACCAATGTGAACGTATGGCTGCTCTAGGGAACAACAGTGCCTTGCGAGGCATAATGTTAGGTTATGAAGGCATATGTACTAATGACAATGTTAACGGGTTCTAGCCCTACTATATTATATATAATATAAGTATCATTTTCCAGTTCAAAAAAAAAAAAAGCTTCAATTGATGAGCAATGGGAGCAATGGAATCTCAAGATTATTATCGAGTTAGACGAGTACGGGAGTGCCTTGCCATCTTGGTCTTTTTTGTTTATTCTTTCTGATGTGTTCTATAGATTAGTTTTTGTATACGTACGTAAGAAATTTTTAATTCCTACTATGTCAATTACATCTAAGAAAATATCATCTTTATATCTTTTAGATGAGGACAAATTCACTAGTCTGATAATTAATAAAGTAAAGAGGTAACAAGTTCCTCACAACTATTCGTACAATACTATTCTAAACTAATTATTGCTTTAAGAAATGTGATTTTTAAATTAATTATCCCAACATAAATTGTTATTCTCTAAAAGCATTTTTTTCTTTCATAAAACACTTTTGATAAATAATCTTTTCAAAATAAATAAATTTTGAAACTTGACCAAACAAACTATAAGTTCCCTTCCGACCTAAACATTGCATGATCTTTTGCGTTCTTGATTTCAATGGTTGGCCAATAAAAAAAACTGAAAGTATTTTCCCTTTATAGGGTGTTCCTTATTTTCATTTTATTTTCCTTCAAATATCTATAAGTACAATAATTAGCAATAAGAATAAAAAATATTTAATTTGTGTGAATAATACTTTTTCTGTAATATAATACACGGTTAAGTTACATATAATCATATTTCATTGTACTATATATTTATACCATCTATAATTAAAAGTTCAAATGATTTACTATTTTTGTGCTTTTGTGCTTTGCTTTTTACGTTTTCACGAAGTATTGGTTACTCAATTTTTTTGGTAGTTTGTTTATTTTAAATTTTGGTGTTAATTTCAGAAATGACATTGTATAGTCGATTTCAAAATACTAGCCAAATACACACACACACACACACACACACAGAGACACACATATATTCTGTATGTTATATACAAAAAATATAAAATATTTATATACATTTTCGGCTATCGAATATAAATAATTTTTGGCGCGAGTTAAAGGTGAAAAAAAGCCGCCCATAGTATTTGAGAGTGTATGATGGAAATGTGCATAAATAAAAGCATTAAGAAGAAAAAGACTTTCTCTCTCGGCGCATGGCTGCGTGATTTGCTAATGTGCGCTGATCGGAAATGAGGAGAGGACGACCTAGGAAGCTGGTGACAAAGATACAATTAGCTGATTTCATTGTTTCAGGAAGTAGGAATGGAAGTCTGGGACGTAGTACTGAAACAGATGCACATGAGAAAACTCAAAGCTGTGATAAGGGAATTTCAACAACTATGGCTAAATCTCGAGGATCGAGTAACATGCATTTGAAATGAACACGAGATCTGGAGAATTTGAGTCCAAATATGAGGGATTTGACACCTCAGGCAGCTGATGGGAAGCAAGGTAAATGAATTTTGAATATATACATTGTTCCATTGGTTACTGTTTCACCAATGGAAATAGTGTGTAGTCACAAGGAAAAGAAGCTGAACATCATGGAGAATAAGGTAATCGACAGCGCGAACAGAGAAACTACTTTGAAAGAGCAGCAATTACTGAGTCAAAAAGCAACGAAGGAGGTAGAACAAGAGAAATTAAAAGTAGTAGTGGGGGAAATCAACATAAATGGTCAAATCTATTCACAGGGAATAAAATGGCTGCAAGAGGTATGGATCTAGTGTTCATACCACCTACTATTCAGGATGGGGTTAAAAAGGTACAATTACAGCAGGAGGAGATGGAATTGGAAACTACAATGTGGCAGAAAGCTATAATTGTATATATCATTGTAGAATCACCGTCAATAGGAGCCATGGAGAGATTCATCGCTATGCAATGGAACTTTGCTGCCAAACCTACAGTGTATTATCATAATGAAGGCTACTTTGTGATACTATTCAATAGTATGGATGATAAAAATGCTGTACTATACTCAGGACCATATACAATGGGAGTGAAGCCATTGATTCTGAAGTCATGGACAGAGGACTTCGATTTGTACAATAAAGTTCTTAAAACTATTCCATTATGGGTAAGCTTCCCTAACTTGCCTTTGAACTGGTGGGGACGATTGACATTGAGTAGAATTGCTAGTGGACTAGGAGCACCTTTGTATGCTGATGAATGTACAAGTAATGCTTCTAGAATTTCCTATGTTTGAGTGCTTATAGATATGGATATAAGCAAGGAGTTACTAAGTGTATCAAAATTCAATATCCTTCAGGCAAAGAGTTTGAGCAAATGGTGGAGTATGATTGGGTTCCTCAGTATTGTAAGAAGTATTTGATGGTGGGTCATGATTGTGAAAGAGATCAAGGCAGAGCTGGAACAACAAAAAGAAGCGTGAAAAATGAGCAACATCAGACTAAGCAACAAGGAAGGAGTACCAATATAATTGGGAATATACAACAAACAAGGAAACCAATAACTCAATGGGTAGCAATAGGGCCATCAGAGCAACTAGATAGGGACACGGGCAAATGGATCTATCAAGGAGATTAAACACATGATCCAAAAGAAGATCAACAAATATGGACAAAATCAAAGGCTAGGGTGGGATTGACGAGTCCTATACAGTAAGTTATAAGGACTACCAATGGCTTTTCTCCATTGAGAGAAGTAGCAAATGAAGGCAAAACATGCTGGGCAGATGATGATAAAGCTTGAGGTAGTAGGGAAGAAGGTGAAGAGATAATTCCAACTAAGCAGAAACCTATATGAAGACAGTGACATGAAATATGAGGGTTTTAATAAGGTTCATAAGCAAAAGAAGATGAAAGTTTTCTTGAAAAAACAAAAAATCAATTTTATAGCAATAGTTGAGCATAGAGTACAGAGTATCAAAGAAAAGGAGGTCATAAATAAATGTGCATCAGGTTGGAGTTGGTGCTCAAATAGTAAGGTTACTGAAAGAGGTAGAATTTGGATTCTATGGGATGCAAATAGTATTCAATTCACTATATTACAGTCTTATACTTAATATATTCATGGTATAGTAAAAAATAGTAGCTTCAACAAGCAATTTGTTTTTACAGCTATATATGAACTGCATATTGTTGCTCATAAGTGTCATATGTGGGAAGAATTAAGGAAAATTGATTCACAGGTGGATAGTACTTGGCTGCTCATGAGGGACTTTAATGCAATACTGAAAAAAGAAGATAGGGTAAATGGTACAGAAATACATGATAACGAAATCAAGGACTTTAGAGCTCTAATGGAGGATTGCAGGTTAAATGAACTAAGAACTGTGGGAAGAACATATACATGGACAAACATATATGTGTTTAGTAGAATTAATAGAGCTATTGTAAATGCACATTGGATGATGAATATGCCACCATTACAAGTTTGTGTGATGTATCCTCATTTCTCTGATCACTCTCCTTTATGTATAGATGTGGAGTATAAAGGGAGACCTTTCAAGTTTTTTAGCTATCTCACTGAGCATCCAGAGTTTGAAGAAATAATAAGAAGCAGATGGGAAAAGGAGAATAGAAACATGAAGGATATATGGTGTAATTTGAAGCAGATCAAAGAAGAGATGAAAAGTTTAAACAAGAGAGAGTTTTTCAATACAACAAAGAAGGTGCAACAATTAAGGGAAGAATTAGCAAACATTCAAGCACATATGAGAACAACTAACACAACAGCAAATATCTTTGATGTGGAGAGGAACACAAAGAATCAGCTAGAGAAGTGGAGTAATATAGAAGAGAGCATCTATAAGCAAATGTCTCAAATATAATGGCTTCAGCTAGGTGATTCCAATACAACTTTTTTCGTTGCAAGCATGAAAGGGAGAGTAGTACAAAATCTAATGAAGAGTTTAACAGATAGTAATGGAAGATTGATCAACAATTCAGAGGGCATTGAACAGGAGACAGTGGGGGTTCTATAGAGGATTATTAGGGAGATCAACTAACAACATGCCTACTATAATCCTAGCATAATGAGGAATGGTCCAATACTTATAAGGTCACAACAGCTTCAGTTTATAGCCTCTTTTACTCAGGAAGATGTGAAGACAGCCTTGCAGGGGATTGGTGACTCAAAGGCACCAGGTGGAGATGGTTTCAATGCCTATTTCTACAAGAATACTTAGCATATAATTGGCAAGGACATCACATAAGCTGTTATGAAATTATTTGATGATGGTATAATGTATAAATCAGTAAATAGGACAACAGTTACTCTAATCCCAAAAGTGAAAAATCCTTCTTCTATAAAGCTGTTTAGGACAATATCCTGTTGCACTATTGTTTACAAAATTATTTCCAAAATGCTCACAAATAGGCTACATTTAGTAATGGGAGACTTAGTTTTCTGAGTCAGGCAGCATTTGTACAAGGGAGAATACTAAGTGACAATGTTCTACTGGGGCATGAACTTGTTAAAGAATATAGGAGAAAAGGTGTGTCACCAAGATATATGGTTAAAATTGATATGCAAAAGGCGTATGATTCTGTAGAATGGTGTTTCCTTGAACAAGTACTTACATAAATGAATATCCCAAGGAAATTTCTTTCTTGGATTATGTCATGTGTTACTACAATGTCTTATGCTATTGTGGTTAATGGAAAGCCAACAACTCCTTTTGATGCAAACAGAGGAGTTGGGCAAGGTGATCCATTATCACCATATTTGTTTGTTCTAGATATGGAGTATCTTACAAGGATCTTGAAGACTCTTAAAGAGAAGCCTGACTTTAACTACCATCCTAGGTGTGAGAAGCTGAATATTATCCAACTCAGTTTTGCAGATGACTTGTTGCTATTTTGCAGAGGAGATGTGGTGTCTATACAACTATTGTATGAATGTTTTCAATAGTTTTCAAAGGCTTCAGGTCTGATTACTAATCAGGAAAAAGTTGTATCTATTTTAGATGGGTCACTAAAGATATTCAACAAAACATTATCCAGTGCTTAGGATTTTCTAAAGGCTCTTTGCCTTTCAGATAATTGGGAGTCCCAATGAATAGTAAATGGTTATCTATTACTCAATGTCAATCTTTACTGGATAAGATTGTTGGCCCAAGTAAATGTTAGTTTTGAAGACTGACAAAGGAACTCATGATGAACCAGGTCCATCCAGTAGTCCGTCCCTCAGGTGCACAAAAACGGGCAGATTTGAGCATGTGGGTTGTACGTGATAGAGATAAGCTTAACTCTATGTATTTAATATCTACTGATTAAAAAAGTTGCACAATTGATAAGGAGAAGGACTTCTTAATCAAAGAGAACACTATTCAAGATAGGGAAGGAGTTAGAAGTTAAAATCAACTAGAACTCTTCCACCAAGGAAGAGTTGCATCAGAACTCTAGTTATTTCTTCATCTACTAACTCTATAAATTGCAGGATGTTCTCACATTAAAGGGGTGCACAAAAATGCAGAAGTTAAACGTGAATTGGGAGCCAAAAAGCAAGGCTTTTTGCAAGCAATTCGTGTGTGATTCAAGCGTGCAAACCTGAAGCTACATGAACGAGATTGAAGAACCAGCCCCATAGAGAGTTTTATGTGTCTTTCTTTTTTTCTAGTTCAATTGTAGTAGGTGTTTTCATATTGTACCTTTTAGCTTTTATAGAAGCAATTGTATAGGTACTTTGAGTATTCAAGTTAGAGTTAACTTGAAGTTGTCGCAGCAGTTAGAGGCTGGTTGCTAAACGGGATTTGAGTTAATCCTTAGGTTTACAAAGAGTTTTATAAATGCAGTTTTGTCTCAGTGATTTAAGTGGAAGTTTGGAAAAATCCTACTGAGTAGTAGGTTGTGGTTTTTTCATCTTTTGAGCCAGGTGTTTTCCACGTAAAAATCTCTGTGTTCTTTATTTTATGTACTTTTAATTCCGCAAACAACAGTCGTTAGTACACCTAGAAGAACCAGGTCCTTCTAGAAGCAGTTTAAGCAAAAATTGGGTACCACACAAATCACCCCCCCCCCTCTTGTGTGGTATTGACGTATAAAACATCAATTGGTATCAGAGCAGGTTATCCTTGAAGAGGCTAACACCTTAGGAAAAGATCAAGATGAGTGCACCACCTGGAAACTGGGAAGGGCAATCCACTGATAGGCCTCCACTCTTTAATGCCCACTACTACTCTTGGTGGAAAAACAGGATGAGAGATCACATCATAGGAGAAGACTATGAACTTTGGAACATAGTCACTGATGATCCCCTGAAAACTACAAAGAAGAATGCTTAAGGAGTGGACGTGCCAAAGACAAGAGCTGACTGCACTGCTGAAGACTTAAGGAAGTGGGAAAAGAATGCAAAGTCCAAGAAATGGCTTGTGTGTAGACTTGGTCCAGACGAGTACAATAGAATTCAAAGTTGTGCCACTGCTAAGGAAATCTGGGACACTTTGCAAGTGGCTTATGAAGGAACACCTCAAGTGATGAGGTCCAGAGGAACATTGTTATATTCTCAATATGAGAATTTCACCATGAAGGAAGGGGAAACTATCCAAGAGATGTATACAAGGTTCACCATATTAACAAATAAACTTAAGTCTCTTGGAAGGGTTATTTTTGAAGAAGGCAAAGTTGAGAAGATTTTGACAAGGGTATTGCCAATCTCTTGGGAAAGCAAAATCACAGCTATTCAGGAATCAAAGAACATTTCCACTCTTAAGTTGGATGAGCTAATTGGAAATCTCACTGCCTATGAACTTAGAAGGCAAACTATGAAGATGGATGCACCTAATAAGGAAAGGAGCATGGCATTCAGAATCACTAAAGGTGCTGATCTAGATGAGGATGAAATGACCATGATCACACAGGATTTTAAGAAGTACCTAATGAGAGAAACTGGTCCTTCAAGAAGTGGAAGCTACAACAAACCAAAGGTTCCTGAAAAACAAACCAATGAGGGGTGTTACAAGTGTGGGAAGACTGATCACCACATCAAAAATTGCCCTCAATGGGAAATTGAATAGAAGAAGGAAAGAGATGAATGAGGGAACAAGAAGAAGGAATAGGTTCATCACAAGAAGAACAAAGGATCAACAAAGGCTATGGTTGCTGCTTGGGGTAAAAGCTCAGATGATCACTTATAAGATGAAGATGGAGATGAAAAAGCACTTATGGAAATTGGGAAATCCGATGAGGAATCTGAGGTAAGTATAACTCATCTCAAAGACAAGATTAAATTTTTGTCTAAAGAAAGTCTCTCTGAATTACTTCTAGATTTCATTGATGAATTTGAGGTTATAAATAATGAAAAGGAGCAACTTTCTAAGGAGTGTGTGATTCTGAAAGATAAGTTCAAAAACCTGAAACTTAGGGCTAGTGAATGTGATAGTAAAAATGTTGAGTTGAAGAACCAGGTTCATGAACTTGACACCACAGTCCTAGAGCTTAAATCTGAAAATCTAAAATTGAAATTAGGAACTAGTAAAAAGAAATATGATCACACACAACTCACTTTATAAGAAAATGTAGTAAAAATAAAAGATGAGTTGTACAAAAGAGATGAGCAGATAAGAGTCCTTAAGGAGGATCTAAACAAGGTTAATCACGAGCTAGATAGAACCTGTAAATGGAATAGATCCTCCGATGCACTTTCATGGCTACATGAACACCATAGTAGAAATAAGAGAGGACTTGGATACGGGACCCCTGCACCTAAGTGGGATCCCAAAAGCAAGTACCTCACACTTCCTGAGAACAAAATTTGCACACACTGTGGTAAAACTGGTCACTATAAATTTGAATGTATTGCAAAAGAAAAGGCTAGTAAAAAGAATAAAGAATTTGTTCAAGGGAAAAATAGGCTGCCAGGTTGGGATAAAAAGAATCTGATTCACCCTTTTGCCTATAGAAAGGGACCCAAACTAGTTTGGGTTCCTAAGACTAACCCCTGATTTCCTTTCGCGGGTCCAAGTGAAGGGGAGCATCCAAATATGGTACATGGATAGTGGCTGCTCAAAGCATATGACAGGAAGTAAGAACAAGTTCCTTTCACTTGAGGACCTCAAAGGAGGTAATGTCTCCTTTGGAAATGGAAAGAAAGGTGAGACCATTGGGGCCGGAAAGGTAGGTAAGACTGATTCTCAGTCTATTGAGAATGTCTACTTGATAGATGGCCTAAAAGTACAGTCTAATCAGTTTATCATAATTATGTGATAAAGGTAACTTGGTAGCATTCACCACTACCAAATATTTTGTGATTAATCTTACCATTGACAAGATTGTTTTGTAGGGAAAAAGAGTAAACAATACAAGCATTGTAGATCTGTCCACACTTTCAGAAAATGAACTCACTTGCTTAAGTGTGTTGGACAATGATCCCCTCCCTTGGCACAAGAGACTTGGACATGCAAGTCTAAATCAACTCAACAAATTAGTCTCCAAGGACCTCGTGATAGGGCTGCCTAATATCAAGTTCAAGAAAGACAAAGTTTGTGAGGCTTGTGCAAGGGGGAAGCAGGTAAGATCCTATTTTAAATGCAAGAAAGTGGTAAGTACCATCAGAACGATGGAACTGGTCCGTATGGATCTCTGTGGTCCAACGAGAATATTAAGCAGAGGTGGTAAAAGACATGTGATGGTGCTTGTTGATGATACTCTAGGTTTACGTGGACATTATTTTAGCATCTAAAGATGAAGCATTTGACATGTTTACTTTTTTTGTTAGAAAAACTGAGAAACAACTAGGTAATCAATTTGCATCAATTAGGTCTATCATGCAACTGAATTTGAAAATGCTATGTTTGCTGAACTTTTGCATGCTACACCATAAATAGTTGCATAACTAGACCTCTTGTTAAGAAGATTCCCTATGAGTCACTTAAAGGGAGAAAGCTAAATATATCTCATCTTAGGGCATTTCTATGCAAGTGCTTTGTGCACAATAATAGCAAAGACTCCCTAGGTAAGTATGATCCAAGAAGTGATGAGGGAGTATTCTTGGGATATTCTTCACATAGTAAAGCTTATAAGATCTATAACAAAAGAACTATGTGTGTTGAAAAAAGTGTACATGAGATTTTTGATGAAACTAACACTCTTTCTGAGAAACAGGAACATAAGATGAAGCAATTGGGTTGGTAAGAAATTTAAATGAAATCGCAGCCCAGACTGAAGCTGCAACAGAAGAAGGAACATGTGATGGAATACGTTCTTCTACCCAGGGCAACATGACATGGGGAACTGACCAGAGAGGAACTGATCCTCAAACCTCGAGGGAACCTGTCCATGAACCTATTCCTTAGTAACAAAACCAGGAAGAAAAATCTAAAGAAATTGACACTCCTATTGCAACATCCACGAAATTGGATATAGATGAACCTGGTTCATCTGTTGATCAGAAGTTGTATAGGGGAATGATTGGTTCTCTTTTATATCTCACTACTAGCAGACTTGACATTGTGTGCAGTGTAGGTCTTTTGCTCGATTTTAGGTTTCCTAGTTGATAGGAAGAGCAACTCAGGTATGGAACACTTCCTCGGTTCATGTTTTGTGTCATGAGCTACCAAAAAGGCAAAATTCAATGGCCTTATCTACTAGTGAAGCTGAGTATGTTGCTGCTGCTTCATGGTGTGCTCAATTGTTGTGGATCAAACAATAATTATTGAACTTTGGAATTGATGTGGTTGCATCCCTATTTTTTTGTGATAACACTTGTGCTATTATTATGACAAAGAAACCAGTTCATCATAATAGAGCTAAGCACATAGATGTTAGGCACCATTTTTGAGGGACAACTATGAGAAAAGCTTGATCACTGTGGAGTTTTGTGCTACTAACAAGCAAATTGCTGACATCTTCACAAAAGCCTTAAATAGAGATCACTTTGAGAGGAACACGTTGGAATTAGGGATGATTAAGATCACCTAAAAGGACCAGTTCAGGGTTAAATAAAAAAATTGAAAAAAAATTGGTTAGAAAGTCTGTAAATTGTGTATAATTAGATTAAATATTGCTCAGTCTCATACTTTTCATAGTATACTCTTGTGCCATGTGTTAAAATGACTCATTAATCTCTAATGATATTTTCTCTATTTTGGCAAATTTAGACTCACACAAGAGAATTATCAGTGAAGAACCTGGTTCATCAAGGTAACACGGTATGTTTTCTACACTCTGCATAATTTGAAATAACTATATTTGGATCATGAGCAGAGAGACCTACCAAATACCAAACTCCTTTTAGACTTATCCGTTACAAGTGAACCAGTCTCATTCAAAAGAGTCCCAACCAAATGGAAGTATCTAGATTCTAGGGATACACTCCAACGTCTTTTCAAAACTGAATTTTAGTTTGATTATACTTCTAAGAGTCTGAAAAGCTGTAGTTACCCCTTCAATTATTCCCTGTATATTGATCAACTTTAGTGTATTCCCTACTTCATCTCTCTCAAGACGTCAAAAACTCTCATTTTTCTTTCATCTTCCAAACACAATATAATTCTCTTCTCTTCCATACCCTAACCTAGATATGTGGAACACTTCTGAAAATCCTTCATCATCACCATAGGAAACCACTTCCACACCTTCTACAACACCAATTGCTAAGAAAAGTAGAGTAAAGATGATGGCTCGTAAGATTGTCGCTGAAGGATAGCAGATCAAGAAAATAAACAAGCAATTGAAAGCGGGTAGGGAAGAAGAATCCTAAGATTCATTTAAGTCTGCTACTAAGGGGGAAGAAAGTAGGTCTTCCAAAACTAAAAAGGTATCTTCTGACTCTAAAGTTTCTCTTGAGACAGTTTCTAAAGTTGCTGAAAATTTGGAGAATAGATTTGTAGGACGTATAGCAGGTATAGAGTCTACATAATCTGGAGAAGTTGGTGGTAAAAATAAAAAAAAGGAGAGCAAGGGCGCTAGGAGTACTGTGAGGGGAAATGGGACAAGAGTGGCTGATTCTTCACCCACTCTTGTTGGTATAATAAAAGAAACTGGTGCAATGGTTGTTTGGGGAGAGCAATTTAGTGAAATAGAAGAAAGTGTGAGCAAAACAAGGGAAAGTGGGTCTGGCGAAGCTACTGAGGGGTTGGTTCAACTTGGAAAAAATATAGATGAACCTGTTCCATCTGAACAGGAAACCCTCGCGGACCTACTGATAGAGTTATCAATGGCACCAAAACTCATGCCATTCCCTATGGTTTCATTCTCACAACTATGCTTGCGCAGTTCAAGGTACCTATGAAGAAGTGAGGTTAATACTCTACTTTCTTGCGATTATGAAGTCAATGTCATTCCTAATGAACCTGGTTTATCTAAACAGACACCTATCAATAGCAAAGTTAGAGTCTTGGTATAGGAGAGTGAGGCAAAGGATATTGAGATAACAAGGTTGAAAACACGATTGGTTGAGGTAGAATTTAAGAGAGATGTTCTCAGAACTGAACTTGAAAGGGAAAAGGAGAAGAATGTTGAAATTCTTCAAGACATGCTGAAACTTCTCCAAGCAAATAACCCAGCCCCTACCTCTTCCAAGCCTTAAATCCTAGCCTAGTGTAGATAAACCAGTGACCCAGTTCGGGACATTTTGTTTCTTTTGCTCATGTTTTCAGTATTTT
>MU756750.1:0-68141 GCA_026770625.1 Nicotiana glauca
CCTCTTTGATATCCTCCATAGTTATTTTAACATTCTATTTTGTAGATTCATTAGATTTCAACTCTAATCCCTCTATCTCAGGACTAATAGTTACAATTCTGCTCCATAACCTCATTTTAGGTTCAATTTGAGGTTCAACCCCAGACATACCTTCATGCGCTTTTTCATTATCTATAATATCTATCCATGACTGCTTCCCTGAAGAATTGTGCTCCATCACACCTCCATACAGAAGCTTCACTGGTATTTCCTGTTCCATTGCTGCCTTGTTAAACTCTAACAGAGTAATTCCTTGTAGGACATTGATGCTTCGAGTTTTTTTCACATCAGCTGAATTCGGAAGTCCAATTCGAGCATTGGATGGTTGTTGAACAATCTCCTGATTCTGTTGGCTTCATCCTCTAGCTTTCGACTTCCTCGTCATTTCAGCTTTCATTAAGAGGGTTTCATTCTAGAGAGGCTAATTTTTCACTATGAGAAATATAGGCAATTTAAATAAACCAATATTATAAATCATGAAATAAAAATCAATATTCAAATAACAATAGTCATGAAAGAACCATATTCCTAGAACGTAAAGTTTAGTTCCACATAGACGTAATAGCGAAATGACAAATCATACAAATAAACATAAAAATTACTATATTTGATGGAAGAAAAGATGAAACTCGGGCTCCACAACAGCTCTGTGCTTTTCCTTCATCAAAAGTTCCTCTCAAAAATGTCCTCCTCCTCCAAAATAGATTTAGAACCCTTGTTATACAAGCTGGGGCCGTATAGGACCGAAATAACCATGTCCCGAACAAAGTAGGAAAAATCCCGCATGCAGGATCCAGGCCAGCACGTCTTGTTAGCCATGGCACAGAACCCAGTACGTTTTCTACTTCAATTCCAATTCCTTTCTTTGATTTGTATCCTCGTCTTTTTGTTGTCTTCCACTTGGGGGACAAAACCCAAAGGGTGCCCCCCTTTCTTTATTCTTTTAATTTTGTTTTTCATTTCTTCCATATTTTATTTATATTTGCTTTAAATCTCTTCATCTTCACACCGCTTTATTCCTACACAGTTAATATATAATATTAAGCACAAAGTAATATAATTAATGCTCAAAAGATAATTAAAAGTACTACACTGCGAGGCAACAATAATTAAATATATATATTTTTAGCCGAATATTAACTCCTTCATAGAAAAATACTACAAAACCCTCTTCTTCCAAAGACAGAACTTCTTAAACCCCTAGATCCTCTTCTACAGGTAATGATCATAACGAACCGTTGCAAGAACATATTGTTTGAAGTTGTCCCTCAGAAAATTTCTTTTATTTCGGATCATAAGGATATGAGAAAACAGGTTTCTTCCAAAGATACACTTAACCCTACCGATCATTACCATTCTTTGGTCCTGGTATTCTTAATTTAGTTCATCATGAATGCAACTAGAGATCTAATTTCCCAGTGATAGCTCCTAGTGCTGATATTGAATTTTGTCATTGCTTTAATGTTTGTCGTGGTCAAATCTTGTATTGCGTGAGAAAGTTTACATGATTAGGTTATTATTGAACAATGTCACTTCTAAGTAATAAGAGATTAATTGATCGGATTTAAAAGTAGGAATACCTGTTAGTTCAAGAGAATAATATTAGAAAATTACTTCTTTTGATCGGGAGATAATTTCTATTACGACAGAATTCACGATCGGTGGAGGATGACCCTGCGAGATTATGGTGATGTTAAGTTTTTATATTGATAGTTGGGAAAGTTACAATCCTAGGCTTTTACTCTTGAATTCTAACTTACTTTAAGTAATTGATAATATTACTGCTTTTTATATTTGTAGTTAATTTATTTAAAATAAAAATCGCAAACTCTATAACCCGAAAATTATTCGAATTTGTCTTTTAATCATCTTTATTAGTTATAGTTAAATATTAGTTTTATGTGGGATTCGACTCTAGACTGTTGAACCAAATATATTTACAATGACCGTTTATCCTTTTTAGGATTAGAGCTGGATGTTATCATAATACAAGTAGAACAAAGATTATTATAATGATTTTTTGAAAGGATTTATCATGGGTGAAGCCAAATCAAGTATATAATTACATGATTAATGTTGAAGAGAAATTGAAGCTGACATGATATGGAATTCGCGACTTTTTCGATGCTATATATTTTAGAAAGTTGGTCGATAGTCTAAGGCACTTAACTTCTATGAGGACCGATATTACTAATGACATGCTCAAATTTGAAGAACTTGATTTTTGAGAGGCAAAGCTCGAATCAAACCAAGATTAATTAGTAATCCTAAATTGTTTTGAATCTGACACCACTACTAAAAAATTGGTCTACTGTAACGGTTAGCAAACCGTTCCTACAGACTATACAACCATTACCATAGCTATATTGGAACGGTTTACTACCCGTTATATCAGCCTCCGTACCTATAGGTCTATTGGAAAGGTTCTTGCAACGGTTTGCATTGCCGTGACTATAGATACGTCTATCGCAACGGTTTTTTCCTTCTTTGTTGGAACGTTTATTTTTTTCAATTGGAACGGTTTAAAACCGTTACTATATTGTTTATAGAACGGTTCTTAACCATTACCATAATATTTAAAGCAATACTTATGTAATCTATTGTTACGGTTATTTATGGATATAGCAACGATTTCTTTACGCTACCGCAATGATTTCTTTAGCCTACCCCAACGGTTATATTTGTATTTGGAACGGTTTATAGATCAATTTGGAATATTTAATAGGACCTATTGCAACGGTTTACATTGTCTATTGGAATATCATTTGTGTTCTATTGCAACGGTTTTGGTAGGCTATTGTACCAGTTCGGTTAAACCAAAATATAGCACCTGTTATAATAAATATTTATATATGTAAAAAAAATAATAACACTAAAATTTAAATAGATCATAAAATGGGACTATTAATAATATAAAATTATCCAGCAAGCAAATAATATTCATAAAGTAAATGTTCTACCCCAAATACATAAGTTTAGTACATTTCAAGAGAGTAAGTAAGTTTGAAAAATATTGATAACAAAATATTCCTAGAACATTCATCTATAACAATTCAAAATTCTATCTAGTTATTTTTCATCATCTATTTCTTGATCTTCTCCACCTACAAAGAAAATATAAGTTTCTTCATATTAGAAAAACCAACACTTCAAATATATTATTCGAATTTAAGAGAAACATCTCCAACCTCACGACTCAAGAAGAACTTGATATCCTTGAAAAGTGCTTTGCATTCCCTGATTTCAAAATCATCTTCACATCAAGAAGCCTAAATACTGACCAGGAAGAGCAATCAAAGGAATATAGAGATATCAGTAAAGAGGCAACACCCTTAAAAACTTACCATCCTATGCAGCCTCATTTTTGTTATAGAGTTGAAAATTTCAATTGTTGTACATAGTGTAGAAAACAAGTCCAAATCCTGTAAGAGAAATATCAACTGTACATATGAAGTGATCTTTACAGATAAAAAACTTGAATGGTTCTGTAGAATTTAGATCTACGATATATATAATGCACTCTGTGTATGTCAACAGTTATACTATGATATTGAAAGTGAAAGTTCAATCAACTAGTCAACCTGAACTAAAAAGGAAGCTTTCTGAAGCATGCTTTAATTTATAATGTTAATCTTATGCTTGCTCAAGGCTTAATGTCTGTATAAAGGAACATCATCTATAAAATATGGCTCTATACTGCTCTCAGAAGAGTTATGGAGTACCTCAGGCGATGCAAGCTGGCCAAACAGTACTGTCATTCAAAAAAAATTATAATATATGTATGAACTGCTCGTACTAAAAGGACCAAAGGAAAAAATTGTGTTTATCAATGGAATCAGCGGAAGGAGCCATCTTATATGCTTGACCATTACCATTAACTAATAGCTAAGATGTTATACATGTTTCCGTCAAAAAGATTCTAACATGAAAATCTAACATGTTCAGTTACCTCAGTGCCAAGTCTCTTATTCAGAGCTTCATTCCACATGTTAGCAGCATATGCTGGCTGCACTCTTATCCACATAGACATGACAGAAATCACCTGGCAACAAATGTCTTCTGCTGAGAAACCACACTAAAGTTGTCCAAGAGTTCTATTCAAATGGAAGGATGGTAGTGGTGACCAATTAATATTCATTCAATTTCTGGTATTTTCATTTTAATTGACTTGCTTTTTCACCTGTTGTGAGGAGCTTATTTTATCAATGGTTCTTCGGGGAGGGGAACGGTAATAACCATAGATCCTTCTGAACTTCAATCTCAGCAACACCATTTACACTTAAATAACTAGCTGCAACACCACTACAACCATTCTAAACAAATTCTTGATAAGAAAAAACTATTCTTGATAGCAAAATAACAAGTACCAGAAAAAATATTAGTCTAATATTTCAAGCCATGGAAAAACTTAAGTGTAAAAAATAAGTAATAGCATTAAGATTCTATAAATTCAAAATTCAATTAGTAGAAAATTTCATTCATTCTTGATATTTTCATCAGCTTTCACACTAGAGAAAATTGAACATGTTTTAAGCATACTATCTTTCGCAAGAATATCTTTATTTTGAAATACT
The DNA here is from genome assembly GCA_026770625.1 of Nicotiana glauca. NCBI lineage: Eukaryota > Viridiplantae > Streptophyta > Magnoliopsida > Solanales > Solanaceae > Nicotiana > Nicotiana glauca. The sequence goes on from MU756750.1 coordinate 4,614, forward strand.
AAATATAGAGATTGATAGAAACAATGGTAACGGATTACCCAAATCTCTTAAGAACCTAGTAAACATTCATAAAATCAAATTTATGTGCTCATAGATGGTTGATCCAGTGAGACAACTTAAACCAATACTACTTACATGACTATTGAATATACGAAACCAATCAGTTTATTTTTCTCAATTGTTTATAGGTTAAGAACAAAAGAAGAAATACATAAAAGCATTTTACAAAAGTATAAAGAGGATCAAGAATTCCTGTTTCGTAACAGAAGTCCCCCAAATGAGCAATTAATGACACAACTCCAATTCAAAAAAAAATTCTAGTTCAGAAATGGTACAGAGCTCCTTCTGAAAATGCAGCCTTGATGTTGAAGGTATAAAATTCCAGGTGGGGGACAATTGAACCAAATGCAAATCCTAACGGATCAAATCCTACTTTTGTCTTTCAAAAAATAAGGAATTAAGTTTTGATGCCATGAAGCTAAAAACTAGAACAATTTTTCTATCCATCCGACAGTGCTAGTCTCAAGTTAGAAGATAAAATGTCACCGGTAGGGGTGGGCGTTTGGTATTTCGGTTCGATATTGAAGAATTTTGGTTCGGTATTCGGTTTATCAATTGTGTATACCAAATACCGTATTAAAATATTACGGTACTGTTTGGTATTTATTATTTTAGTTCGGTATGGTTTCGGTACGGTTTCAGTTTAATATTATGGCTTCTAGCTTACAAATTTTTCTGTCAGAACTCAGAATTGTATCATGTTTGTCCTGCCTTATTCTTATTTTGGCACCACACAATTCCATATGCCAAGAAATTGCAGGTAAACGAAACAAGTAATACAACAACTGATTACAAGGAAAATAGACTAATGAGAATAAAGGATCCCAACATTATAGAGACAGAAGCAAAGATAGTAAATGCTGAGTATTCATCTAAGAGCAAGAATGTTATCAAAGATGCTTCCGTTTCTCGCAAAGAACTGCTTCCTACTACAACTTCTACATGCTTTTCAACAGCTAACACATAAAGATTCAGTGCACTACTTGAAGAACAACAGTAACAAAAGAGTCATTAGCTGGAAAAGTTGTTCATTCTTTATTACCAAGAAATTGTCTGCATATACCTGAAGAATAGGATACCCAAATTTGCGCACAAGTCTGAATAATCTGATCTAGAAGTAGCACAGATTATACTGTCCATTTAATGGACAATGTAAAACTATATCAAGACTCCAGATGAATTAGTAGAAACTATATCTACACTTATCTAGCAGAAACTATATCGACACAAGCATCTTAGAAACTATCTTGAGTCAAGAGCATATCACTGATCTGGAAACACCAAAACAGTAGCAGAAAACAGTAGCGTTGGGCTGGGGAGCACACACAATAACCATTCAAATTATAGGTTTAGATGCCCCTATATGGAAGCAGACATAATTAGATAAAATCAGAAATTCAAACTTCTTTTGAGTATAATAATTAGGAAAAGATAAAAATTTCCTAGAAATATTCAAACAATGTTAGTTAGGCAAAATAAAAATAAAAACCGCTAAACCCTAAACCGGCCACCACAGTGCTAGAAAAAATAGTCCAAATGCGCGCAGGGAGTGTGGAAAACAGAAGGCATGACTCAGATTTTAAAGAAAATAAACAAGAATGGTAGAATACAGGTTGGAATCGTAATGAAAAATGTAACTTACCGGTGCCGCCGATGGTGGTTTATCTTCCTCGTAATCTCTGGCGAACTGATGAAGGTATTTGGGAGAGAGAGAGGTCGGAACTTTTGGGAGAGATGGCGTTTGTTCTCGTAATCTCCGTGAGTATCGTTATATTATTAAGTTTTATTATTTTATTAAATATTAAATATATAATATATTATAGAAGCGGGGTCTATAAATCTTTTAGCGGGCCGTCCAAAATTTGGAGAAAATTATAGAGGGAATTAGTAACCGTTGCCGTATATTAAAATTGCAAATACCTGTTACCATAGATATGGCTTATTGCTACGGTTGTCCACAACCGTTTTCATAGAAAATCTACTGTAACGGTTTTTAGACTAGTGCAACGGTTTAGGGGCTAAACTGTGCCAATAGTACCAATTACCTTACGCAACGGTTGAAGCCGTTGCAACAGGCCATCTATAGCAACGGTTACAGAACCGTGGCAATAAAAGCATTGCCATAGCTCCAGTTTCTAGTAGTGTGGCTCGTTTATTCAATTTATGTCTAATTAAGATTTAATTTTTAGTCAAGGAATGTAGATATAGGTTTTCCAATTTCTTGTCAAATTTGATTTTTAAAATTAGAAATAGGGTATCACCACATATTTTCAAAGGTTATGAGGTAATTCTTAGGTTGAGAGGTAAATATGACGTGGAGAGATTCAAGAGTTTGAGTAAATGAAAGAGCCTTCTACCTCATTCTCTCTCTAGTTTCTTCCAAAGGCTTTTGTTGAATTTTTCACTTGTGACTAGATTATTCTTTGAGATATTTTAAATCCTTTTGAAACCTATGCAAGTTTTATATTTTCTTTTTATGTGTTACGTAGAGTATTATTTATAAACTCATAGTTAGTAATCAATCCCGGATAAAACAATGAAATCAAGAGAGGTCGAGAGATGAAAACTATAGAAAAGGAATTAATAAAAATCATACGAAGGCAAGATTGATCTGCTAAAACGAGAGCTAAGATTGAAATTTATACCAATTCAAATCAATTAAGAAATTGGTACTAAAACAAATGAGGGAGTCCCTTTTTTTTCTTTATTTTGTCCCTGGGAAATATATGCACGTGTGAAGAATAAATCTTTGGTGTTTTATCCTCAGATGCAACTTCTAGGAATAACTTTGCCACCATGGCTTCCCCTTGCATTTTTACAATAAGTAAAGGCTGGCCTTCTCATGCGATCATTATAAGTGAGCTTTATGTCTTGCAATCTGATTCCAGTGCATGGATTTGAAGGACTGCAGTCAAATTTCATGGCTGCTTGTGTAGATGATGTCCCTTTCACATTCTTGAACGTTACTTGACTCACCTTCACTCCTGAACTCTGCATGTTTTAATCAAGCAAACTGAATATGATACTCCGTCCTTTAAGGTTCAAAAAATGAGAACTGAGATTCGTTCGTCGCATAATTTTCTTTTAAGACTTGACTTATAGCCAGAGGCGGATCCTGGATTTTGAGTTTATGGGTTCCTATATCGACTTCAAATAAATATATTATAATAACTGGACTAAAGAACTGGGTTCTCAACTAAATATTTTTATATATTGAATGATTTTCTTAATACAAATACAGGATCTAGCCAAAAGCTATTGGATTCCCAGGAACCCATACTCATACCTTCATATCCGCCCCTTCTTATAACCTCTTTGGCCAAGCTTCTTTTGAAGCAAAAGCCTTTTTTTTTTTTTTTTTTGTCAAAAGTGCTTTTTTTTCTTTCTAAAATTAATGTATTTTGGCCAAGTTTTTAAAGGAAAAAAAGGACTTTTGAGGAGAAGCAAAAACAGAAAAAAACAACTTCTCTCGAAAAATACTTTTTTAAAAATCACTTTTAAGCAAAAATACACTTAGAAACTGTTTTTTAAAGCTTGGTCAAATATTAATTGCTGCTTAGAAGCGTTTTCCAAATTAATTATCCTAACACAAACTGTCTGTCACCAAACTTTTAAGAAGAGCATTTTTTGGAAAAAAAAAACTTATCTCAAAATAAGCTGATTTTTGCAGTTTGGCCAAATGGACTATTAGACGAACAGAAACAAAAAAAAAGGAGTTCCTTTAGCAATTTGTTATTTGAAACATTTTTGTGAATAAGATATTTCCTTCATCTATCTTATGTTTAGTTTTGCTTGATGACCTACCTATCTTTATTTCCCAAGATTAATTATTTAATAAAAGTTATAATGTTAAAAAAAGAATTTTCATTAGAAAAAGTATTACTCCCTCCGTTTTTAAATTAGATGAGATACTTTTCTTTTTAGTCTATTCCATAATAAATGACATATTTTTAAATTTGAAAATAATTCAACTTTAAACTATTCATTTTACCCCTAGTGATAAACTTTTATAAACACACAAATGCCATGCATGGCCCCATAAATTAAAGCTTTTACCCCTTGTGTTTTTAAGACATAAATTTCAAAAAAAAAATTCTTTTCTTAAACTCCGTACCGAATCAAATTACCTCATCTAAATTGAAACGGGGGAGTAATACAAATTAAAATCAGAAGGCCCGAGTTATCCATTAAACTTTTTTGACCCTCTCAATCATATTTATCTCCTTAATAATATTCCCTTATGATGGCTTATTAACTCCTCTTTCTTCGCAAAGGTTAAAATCCAGTTACCTTTAAAAATCTGAACTGATAGTATTACTGAAAAGAAGTTGAAAAAGGAAAGAGAAGAAATATAAAGACGGATAAAATACTACATATTTACCTGACGAGGGCACACATTATGCGGGCAATAGTTTTGGTCAATGATGATGGGATTCCCAACGTTCCTCATAATAAGGTTTCTGAACATGAGATTTTTGGCAAAGCCATTACTTGGTCTTGCCCAAGACTTTATCCTAACGCCATTTTGCGTCTTTGTGAAAACCGAATTTGCTACTGTGACATTCGTAACCCCAGGCTCATTGTTGCTGTTTCCCAAACTTCCAATGCTGCATCGAAGGATCACGTTCAAGAAAATTATGTTCACTTTATAACATTTTAATTAATTTTACCAAGAAAATCATGATGGAAAAAAGGTTTAGAGCGGATTGATTTCAATTGCAAGATGCATCGGGATGACCTAGGGGTGTACATAGGCCGGGTTGGTTCGGATTTTTCAATTACCAAATCAAACCAATAGTGTCGGATTTTCAAATCTATAAACCAAACCAAACCAACGAAATCGGGTTTTTCAATCTCGGGTTTTCTCGGATTTTTCGAGTTTTTTCGGGTTTTCGAATTTTTTTTTTTTCCGATAAGTCTTCATAGCACAAATATATAACTTGTGCTCCACATACTTTTCTAATCCTATAAGGATACAACTATATAATGTATTTTTCAAGAAAATAATACAATAATATGAGATGCGTCATAACATTGTACTAAAATATTCAATAACAAAAATACTAAAATCCATAAAGAAAATATTACTAAGTAATAAGCCATAATAAATATTAACATAATCTAAAAGTACTATATAAGTCATGCTTAAATAAGTACAACTATAAGTATATTAGTTACACAACTAAGCACTAAAGAAAAAGATAAACTAAGTTATGCATTTTCAATATAAACAATGCAAAACTAAAAAATAAATATACATACTATTGTCATTTCTAGTGTTGAATTGAATTTTGTTAATTAGCATTAGTATTGATGTGAAGTTTATTTGAATTACTACCTTTATGAACTATAAAATTTATTGGACCATTCAAGAATGTTAATTCCAAACTTGAAACAATATGTTTAAAGATAAAACTGTGAAAATGTTTAAGAAATATTTATGAATTGTATTAAAAATAAATATTTATATGTATAAAATATTTGTAAAAATAGAATAAATGTAATATCAGGTTGGTTTGGTTTTGGTTTTACTTTTTTTAGTTAAAACCAAACCAAACCAATTATGGTCGGGTTATTTTTTCCAACACCAAACCAAGTCAAACCAACCCATGATCGGGTTTTTTTTCCGGTTTGCGGTTTATCGGTTTTCTTTGTACACCCCTAAAGAGACCTAAGTTGGACCAACTTAACTCATGACTAGAGATTGAATGAATGCGGAATTATGTACTCCCCGGGTCTATTTTAATTGATTTTTTGGTTGCTTTCAAACGAATTCATATTTTAACATTAATTTACAATAAGCTTGACCATATTAACCTTTACTCCATTTTTAATTTGTCATACTCCATTACTCGTACTCCAAGGGCAACTTTGGGAAAAAAAGTTAATTCCTTATTGATATGTGGAAAAAATCAAATATTGTAGACAACAAAAAAAAGTCTAGAAAATGAGTTAAAGTGGACCGGAGGGAGTACCTAATTCCATGTCCAGGACCACATCCAACTTTTTCAATCCATAAGTTCATGGAGCCAGAGCCTATAGAAATGCAGTCATCTCCAGTCTTAATGATGCTTCCATAAATGGTAACCCCCCTTGAGTTTTGTACATGAATGCCATCGGTGTTTGGGCTTCCACTTGGGGCTATTATTTTCACGTAGTCGACTCTCACATTGCTGCTGTAACCTATCCCCACATGTACTCTTTGACTGTGGAGTGATGTTAAGCCCCTTAGCAGTACATTATTACACCACATGAATTGTATTGACTGCGATATAAATATTTAAACACATTAGATTTAGTGATCCCTTAAACAAGTATTTCGATTATAGGGTAATAATACTTCTCCCTTTTTCTCTTGACATTATATATGTTGAGTATACAATTATGAAGATGATAGATAAAATATCTATGTCAAGTTGTATGTAAATTAATTTAGTATTGCTTTAGAGTTGTATCAAAGTGTAAATTTTAATTTTCCAGATATTATGTGGTGAGATATTTTATTTGCTAACTTTGGTACAATTTCTTGAGGTGTCATGTGGATTAGTTCTAGTTTAATTCTAAAATTTCACGAAAGGAGTTTGAGTTGGAATAGGTTTGGCTATAGTGATAAGAAAAAGGATTGGCTAGACAGCCACATGATTATCTCTATTTTACATATGGCTTCTATCTATGCTAATTAGAATCTCTATATTCTATAAATAAAGTCTAGATATTGAAGGGAAGTTCACGTATTCACAAACACTTCAAGCATCAACATAATTTTTTTGAGTTTCTAAGTAAGTCTAAATTAAAGTGTGAAGCAAAAAGGCTGGACCAGTGTCAAGAGTCAGTTTTAATGTTAAAATTACTGTGTTCTCTCGAGTCGGCCTTAATGAATATATTAGGTTTGAATTCTAATCTTGTGAAACTTTCATAGAAGAATAGTTGAGGTTAAACTTTTGCCGGTTTTTTTTTTTCAAACTAGGGGTAGCTCGGAAAGGTAACAAGAGTCTACGATACCGTAGGTCCTTAACTAAGAGTCCCTTTGTAATCCATTTGGCTAGTTGGTTTTCGTAAACTTAGTTGAAATCTCACAGGATGTGGGTCATGGTTTTTATAACCTTTCTAGCCTGGGCGTTTTTTCCAGTAAAAGTTGAATGTGCATTATCTCTTTTCGTTATTGTCAAGATACAAGATGACACCACTTTTCATTATAGTGATTATTCATTTATTCAAATTTTAACACTGCTTATAAAAAATCTTGCGTAGACTCCTGCTTGGAAGTTGGAACAGGTTCGTAGAAACTTCTTCAACACTTTAAGAAAACTTAGTTAAAATTCTGGAAAGGGCAAAAATCTTTAAAGACAACCCAGTTCACCTTGTGTCTTGTGAGTTTAAAAACTATATGACATTATGTTTTCATCTTTTTATCAGATACATATTACCACCTAAAAGTTGAACACTTATTGTGATTTGATAAAAGAGAATCCAAAATCAATTCAAGATAAAGCTTATTACTTTTTGACGTTTAAAGAAATAAAGGTGAGCCTTCACATCCTTAGTACTTCATGAAAGAAGTAATGAAGAATGTTCAAAATATATAAACACAACAAAGAAGTAGCATATGTAAGTTGGAATGGAGAGAGAAATATATTATGTAAGCATGGTTTACATACGTACCCTAGCTCCTCGAGGGCAAGAACCTCCACTCTTTCGACAAGACCAATAACCATGTCCGTTGGCGTTAATAGCTCCTGATCCATACACTGTAAGCCCACTTACCTTATAAAACATAATCCAAAACTCAGAATTCCCAATTGCGTTATAATTGACCGGAGCACTGAGAGTACCATCAATTCGAAACGTAATTCTTCTCCGACAAGGACCATTGAAACTCAACGTCCTCACCAAATATGTTCCTCGTGGAACGTCAACGTTCGCGGGACTAGCAGAGTTGCAGGCAGCAGACCACGTGTGAAGAAATGCCGTGGTTGAATCTGTCCTGCCATCTCCCCTAGCCCCAAAGCTAACTACATTGTAGGCTAAACAAGAATGAAGTATCAAACAAAAGAAGAGTAACCAAGAAACGTTGGTACATTTCATGGTTTTGATGTTGGCCATGTTGAGTGGTTTTGTTTAAATGAGCGGTCGTTATGATGAAAATAAAGATTCTGCATGGGTCTATTTATAGTTATTCAACTGGTGTCCGTATGACAATATATTTGTCAACATGACAATAGATAATTTAGGTTTTGCGTAATTCGATTGCAGATTTTCAAAGTGACTTAAATGCTAAACCAACTTCACGTACTACGGGCCTGTACGATGAATGAATTCTTGGGAAGTACATGTGCAAGTAATTATTCGCGTATGAAAATGAATGTGAAAAAAGACAAAAATAAAAGGGCAAAAAAGAGAAGAAGAAGGATCATGGGATTTAATAACAATTTATAAGATCCATGAAGAACGCAAGAAATGCAGTAGTTGATGAGTACAACATCAACATGTGCACTGTTAGCTAGCTAGCTAGATCTCTTAATAACAAGAATATAGAAAGTTATAAATAATACATAGATGGTTTAGAAGCGTTAAGTTAAAGGATGGGAATATTGTTTTGATCCCAAAGATAGTTTGACTTTAGAAACTTGTCTTTAAATAATAATTTGCATATTATGCAATTCTGCAATGATTTAAGGAAAGATGCAAAGTGTAATCTAAACGTCATGGCCCACATCATCTACATGTTATGATATGCACGGTAGCCATATGATAAGTTGGTTTGCAATTTATCTATATCAAGGTTTGCTTCTTGCATCTTATTTTTTTTGTAATACCAAGATTGTCAAGATCCAAATCTGACATTTTTGTCGCGACAACGCACTCAACCAAGTTACTAACCATCAGATGAAGTCTATAGCTATTCGTAGAATAAGTGAAGAAATGAATGTACACACTTTCCCACACCTTGCTACATAAGTATGTTAACCAAGACCTCCTATTTCAATGTCGAAGTAAAATTTGCTAATCTTGCAATTTTTTGCGCTTCCCAAGTGAGAGACTGAGCTTGAGATTAGATTTGCAGTTTTTTCATTAGAAAAGAGCAAGGAAAAGTGTCACGACCCAAAATTCAACTAGTCGTGATGACACCTAATCCAACCTGTTAGGTAAGCCAATTACCCTCTATCCAATTTGAATAGAATTTAATGAAACAATAAAGGAAAGAAAATATCTCAGTCGTATACAATTGCCAAGGACTAGTAGTACAAATCACGAGCTTCTAAAAATAGAATTTACAAAGGTGATGTTAAATAAGTACTTCATATGTCCGAAAAGTACATAAACAAACTTTTATGAAACTAAGGCTACCACGAAGAAGAGGCATCTACAACCGGAACACAGGCACGTCTTCAAGTCCAGCTCCCGTCGAACACAACAACGTCATGAGTCAACAGCTGCACGCAAGGTGCAGGAGTGTAGTATGAGTCCAACCGGCCCCATATACTCAATACGTAACAAACCTAACCTTAGGTTGAAAGTAGTGACGATCTGGAACAAAGATCCGGTCCAACACCAATAGCCAACAACAATTCATAACAATGTAAAGCAAATAAATAAAGAAGTAACTCGGAGATAAAATATTCAACCGTTTCATAGTTTTCCGAAAATTGTTCAGCTTTTCAATTGTATCAGTGAAAACCTAAATCATTTACCGAAATCGTCGAAAATACGAGTAAGTTTCAAAACATTGAGTTTTCCCAAAAATTATTTCAACAGTAAATATGATATTTCATTTTCTCTCTAGATAGCAAGTATAAAATACCTCTTGATGCCCACATGTCAATATATGTGCAAAGTCATGAATGACGTGATACCGTACAGCATGAGAAAACTGCATCTCTATGCCTATATGTCATGTGCATGTCAAAAGCGATGCGACTCAGAGATAAAATCATATGTCTACTCTCAGAGTATCAATTCAGTCAGTCCTCCCAGTCACTCAGTCCTCACAGCTACTCAGTCCTCACAGTAACTTAATCCTCACAATCACTCCATCCTCCCAATCACTCGGCACTCGGCACTCGGCACTCGCTAGGTACCTGTGCTCACTGGGGAGGTGTGTACAGACTCCAGAGGGGCTCCTTCAGTCCAAGCACTATAACAAGCTAATCGTGGCATAAATCAGTAAAACATGTTGCGGCGTGCAGCCCGATACTATAAACATCCTTACCATCAGGCCCTCGGCCTCACTCAGTCATCAATCTCTCCAGTCTCTCGGGCTCTTAATGTCATGAAATATCACCACAAAAATACAGATGTGATGTATCAATAAATAGTAACAGATACTGAGATATGATATGCATATGAATGCGTATGACTCAATATGTAATGCAATGAAAGTTGATAGCCCAACAGCAGAAATGACCTCACTGGGTCCCAACAAGATAAGCATGTAGCCTTGACTTGTATTCTAGCACGGATCACACCTCAATAGCTCAAGTACATAGAAATTTTATGGTTACAGGTAAGATCAGGTAACTACATAGTACCACAGTAACAACGGAGTCACAATTCACACGGTACACGCCCGTCACCTAGCATGTGCTTCACCTTAATATCAATCACATAGCACGCAATTTGGGGTTTTATACCCTCAAGACTAAGTTTAGAAGTGTTACTTACCTCGAAAAAGCTAATCCCAGTACCACGCAAGCCAAGTGAAGCTCCAAAAATATCTTCTCGCGTGTACCGACCTCCAAACGGCTCGAAACTAGCCAAAAGAAACTCGAATACATCAAATAAACCCCAATGAAATAATTCTAAATGATAAAGGTCGAATCCTTAATCAAAACCCAAAACAGGGAAAAAGTCAAACCCAGTCCCCAGCCTTGGAATCCGATAAAATTCATAAATCTGACAATCCATTCAACTACGAGTCCAACCATACTAGTTTCTCTCAAATCTAACTCCAAATCGGTGTTCAAAACTCATAAATTCGCTTTATGAAACTTTAGGCTAAAGCCCCCAATTTCCTCTTTAAATTCAAAATCTAAGTACCAAAAACAAAGAGAGATTCACGAAATATAACCAAAACTGAGTAAAGAACATTTACCCCAATTCATATGGTGAAAATTGCTTCAAGAATCGCCTCAATTCGAGCTCCATAGCACCAAAAACATAAAAATGGACGAAACCCTCGAAATAAAGCACTTTATAATTTTCCCGGGCACTCCTCTTATGTGAACGCAGGAAGTCCATAGCGTTCGCAATGATCAAAATGCACTGCCACCAAAAGACTCTATGCGAACGCGGACAAGTTGTCACGCCTCTTTTTACCCCAAAAGATATATGTTATGTTGGGTTGTAGGTTAAAGAGTTTTTCCAATTAAGGTGACAAACTTGAGTAGGGATTATTTTATTGTACAGGATCGCCACTTGGAATTGATTTTTGGGTGTTCCAAGTCACCTTTTATTTGAATCCCTAATCAAAGGAAGGTTTGACTCTATTATTATGGGTCTGCAAAAATAAAGTTTGGGTAAGAAATTCTGTTAATCAGGGAGAAGGTATAAGGCATTCCCCGAGTCCCGTGGTTCTAGCATGGTCGTTTTATTGACTTAAACTTGGCTTCAATTAATTTTAGATAAAATGTGCATTATTAGGTTTTTCATGTTTTGGCAATGTCCACTTTTATTGTTGAAAAACAAACTAGGACGAGTATCTCCGACCCTAGTCTACACTAACTAAGGCGAGTATTCCCAATCTTAGTTCGTGTATCACACCTAAAGTTGAAGACTACTCAAATTTAATTGAACAACAACATTGAATTATTTGAAAAATTGGGGACAAAACGTGTCCTCACGACCTTACCATTTTATTTATGTATTTGTTCCGAAACGAGTCTTCCCGATATTGGTTAAAATAAAATTAATTATCTTTATTAAAACAAAATACATTTGAGCTACTGTCATTAGGTTATTGAGTCTTTTTTATGAATAAATAAATCATTTAATTTTGTTGAGTTTATTTAATGGACTAAAAAAAGGTCGACGTCAATATTTTAAAAAGATCTTTCGCTTTATATTTTGAAACATAACTATACTATTACTAATGTTTATCCTAAAAAATAAAAAAGAATTAACTATTTCTAGAAACTATCTTATGGAATTAGTCAAAGAAGAATTTTTTTTTATTTGTAGGTTGATGGTTAATTTTCTAATATAAGAAAAATATTTATATATTCACAAATGAGTAGTCTATTGCTAATTGAAATGGCATTGCAATTATTACGATCACTAGTTTAGAAGATGAAAGTAGTGTAGGAAGCTTTTTTTTTCCTATTTTTTTTTTTTTACTAACTTACATTGTTTAAAACTAATAAAATATGGATTTGTGGTGATATTAAAATGAGGCAGCCCATTATTGGGCTGATAAAATTAACGGGCTCATTTTCAAGAAAAAATCCAAGAGGCCCATGTGCTCTTGGACTTCAAGCCGGCAGACTGTGGCCTTTTATAGCCACATTACATACCTAAACTTATCTTGCCATTTGCAATTCATAGCTAGTTATTTACAAAACTTTGACAGAGGATTAAAGATGCTTGTCACAGCTTAATTAGTAATGTATTGTCATAACATTATCTAACATCTAAGAGCATGTAAAAATGAATACAATAAACGAATGACACTACTAATATTTCCTAGCATCATTATCTTTCATTCCAACTTGATTTTAGGAGTTTGTTTGGTCGGAAAGTTTCCCGGATAGCAGAAAGAAGAAAAATTCAATACATCAACTCTTTCCAGATCGCAGCAGAACAACAGTTAATATGAGCAGCAACACAGCAAAAGATAGCCAACAACAACCAAACTTTCAAACTCAAGAAAATAAAATAGAATACCCGGCAAAGCAGTTGAAACTAGCCACTAGTAACTCCAGAAATGCTAACAAGACCCCTCTGTTTTTCTTAAAAATTTTGCATTTTAAGAATCGGACTCACAACAGCTCACAAATTTCAGCTTATTAAAGTATTTAGTTGCTGATTTTTATTCAATGAAATGCGTGTTCAAGCAACTTTAAAGAAAGTTATCTAAGCGTGTCTTTAAATTGTGAAAGGAACAGCCCTTAAGTAAGCAAAGAAAGTCACTTTTGGGCAGCTTTTGGTTTACCAAAAATCTTTCCTAAAGGAATGACTTTTGTTCACCAAAAAACTGCTCAAGAGACTCGCTTTTGTGTGCTAAAAGTCCATCCAAGGGCTGTCCAAAAGGGAAAGAACAATCCAAACCAACTAAAGTGGCAAAGACATGAGAAAAAATGTACTTTCAGCCACTCTAGTACTAAAACGTGAGCTACTGTGTACCCTAAATCATGATTAACTTAGCTAACTTCAGCTTTAAGGCAATTAATACCAAACCTAGTTTGATTCAAACCAAAACTAAAAAAAGTAACAAGAAATTAATTAAACTACCATCAAACATGTAACTAAAACTTAAACACTGACCTACTAATCAATCAAGAGAACTTAAAGCCTAATGAATAAAATCAAACTAGGCAAGACACATGTTAATAGTGAAACAACTTAGTGAAAAAGTTTCAACTAAACAAAGATGAAATTGAAAGCTAGTTAGCACAGGATGAGGTTTTTTTTGGGTGAGATTGTAGGGAAAGTTTATATCTTTGTAAGATGTACGAGTTTATGTAGGTTTACGCGGGGGAGGGGCGAGGGAAGGGGGTGTATTCTTTAAAACTTAGATAAAATTTCCAAGAAAAAGAGGGTGATATGAAGATTCATGAGGATTGGCTTGGATTTGGAGGATTTGGTTCATGGATTTGGAAAGAGGGAAGTGATAGGAGGAGATGGTGAGATTTTGATGGGGAATGGAGGTGCGCCGCCTCCGTAAGGAAATTTCCTGCCGACGGTGCTAGAGTTTAGGTGCGGTCAAAGAAAAGGGAGAAGAATAAGAAGGGAGTGGAAGAAGAAAGAAAATAGGGCAAAATTCGGCCACCTTAGGATTTAACTACCAGAAAAGGCCATTAATTAGTGGCCGTTAAATTAAAGGACTATGGACAGATGAGATTGGCTCTCCAATTCAATAAACGAAATGACGTAGTTTTACTGTGAAACTACGTCGTTTAGCTTACCTCTCAGGTTGGCTTCACTAGACCGGGTCAAATAGAATTGGGCCAATGATTTGGGATAATTTTTTGGCTCAATTGCTTTAAAATTCAGCTAGCACAATTCCTACCCCATTTATCAAATTATTAATCAACTCTTAACACCTATACGTACACAAATAAGAATAAATAAAGCGTGCGCGCACACACACACACGCATATATATATATATATATATATATATATATATATATATATATATATATATATATATATATATATATATATAGAGAGAGAGAGAGAGAGACCAATGTATATATACACAAATCTTATTCATCAATAATAGGGAAAAATGGATTATTCATAAAATTTTATACTTTATTCACATGGATTATTCATAAAATTTTATACTTTATTTGTTCATGTACAATTATTTATTCAAAACTTTATTTATGAATATTAATATTATTTACAATATCATATACCAGCTCGGCATACACGTGCAACACACGTACCGTGTAATCTCTACCTAGTCAGCCCAAAATTCACTACGCAAACGCGTAGATGCTAGTAAGAACACGATGCATAATCGGCAGCAAGCTATGCTAGCTGGTCTGAGGACTCGCGAATGTAAAGAAAAACTTCTTCCTAGCTAGAAACCAACACTAAGCGATCGTGATCCCTACTTCGCGATTGCAATTAAGCAAACTAGAAGCCTAGAAATCTGTAGAACCAACAATGCATAAATGAAAGAAAAATAGTCCAAAATCAATCCAAAACACGCCCGAGCCCTTAGGACCCCGTCCGAACATACCAATAAGTCTCGAAACATGACACGGACCTACTCAAGGCCTTAAACCACACATAGAAATATCGAAACAATGAATCGCACCTCAATTAAAGCTTGATGAACTTTGAACTTTTCTACTTCAATAACTCGTGCCGAAACATAGCAAACCAACCCAGAATGAATCCAAATTGCGAACAAAAGTCCCAAATAACATAAGGAAGCTATTCCAATTCCTGAAACCACAATTTGAATCCGATGTCGAAAAGTCCACTCCCGATCAAACTGTCCAAAAATCCAATTTTTGCGAGTTCAAGCTAAATTCAACTATAGACCTCCAAATCATAATCAAGACACTCTTCTAAGTCAAAAATCACCAAAAGGAGATAATGAAACCATCAAAACTCCAATCCGAGGTCAAATACCAAAAAGTCAAAGCTTAAACCATGAAATTCATTCTTCCAAATCAATTCTGAATAACCTGAATACCAAAACCAACGATTCACATAAGTCATGATACATAATATGGAGCTACTCATGCCCGTAAACTACCAAGTGAAGTGCAATTTCTCAAAACAACAGGTCAGATCTTTACATCCTCCCTTATTTAAACATATGTTTGTCCTCGAACGTGCCCAACATTGTTTAGAAGCCGCCAAACCGCCGTGTAACCTTACCATGAACATACCTGGGGGTGATCCTACATCAACTTACCCCATATACCTCTCACAACATAACATAACTAAAATTTCATAATTCAACCTAGCCCATAAACCTTAGAACAAAATTTCCAGCATCCGAAATTTCCTACAAAACTCAAACCTCACAACTTACACACTATATAAGCTTGAATAAGTCGTACCTATAACAACCCGACCGCTCGTTTGGCCAATTGCACTTCGCTCGAGTGTTTGATGGCATTATTTTCCTCGTATAATATACTATAACTTATGTGAATTGTCAGTTTTGGTTTTCAAGTTATCCGGAGTTGATTTGGGAGAATGGTCTCAACTAGAAACTTTAAATTTGAAAGGTTTAACCAAGTTTTGACTTTCTCTTGGTCTTACATTTTGATGATTCCATTAGATCCGTTAGGGGATTTTGGACTTGTGAGCACATCTAGAAAGTAATTTGGAGGTCCGTGGTAGAATTAGGCTTGAATAGGCAAAAGTTGAAAATTTGGCAATTTTTGGTTGGCATTGGAAAATTTGATATCGGGATCAGAATGGAATTTTGGAAGTTAGAGTAGGTCTGTAGTGTCATTTGGGACTTGTGTACTAAATTTCATGACATTCGGAGGTGATTTGATAGGTTTCGACCCCGTTTGCGGAAATTGGAAGTTTAGATCTACTTAGACTTGAATCTGAGGGTAAATTGGTGTTTTGATGTAGTTTTTAGCAAATTGAAGGTTCGACAATATTTGAATGATGTTATGTGACTTGTTGGTATTATTGTTTGAGGTTTTGAGGGCTTCTGGATGATTTCAGATGGTTATTGGAGAGTTTGGAAATTTGAAAGAGTTGTTAAAGTTGGAACTCAGCTATCGTAACCGCATCTACGGACTGGGAGCTGCAGGTGCGAGCCCGTAGAAGCAGAGAGGTAGCCGCAGGTGCGGACAATGTTGATATAGGCTAGGTTTACAGGTGAATAGGTGAGGTCGCATGTGCGAGATCGCAGGTGCGTGGATGGGACCACAGAAGCGAGTTGTGAGGGCATAAGTGAGAATTGCACCTGCAATGGATTTTCTGCAGGTGCAATGTTGCAGAAACGACTGTTGGACCCCAGATGCGGAAGTTCTAGGCAGAAAGTATAAATTGTGGGCTTCACAAATTTTGGGTCATTGTTCACCATTTTTATCCGGTTTTGGAGCTTTTGGGAGCAATTTGGAGAGGGATTCAAGGGGGTTTTCATCGAGGTAAGTAATTTGAGCCCTAATACTCGTGTTTATGTTAACTTTCCATTGTTTAATCATGTAATTAGTAGTGACTAAAGTTGAAAATAAGGGGTTAGAGCTTGGGATTTTGGAGAGTTTGATTGAGAATTTGAGGGGTCAAATGAAGTTGGATTTTTATAAATCTTGTATGTATGGACTCGTGAGTGAAAGGGCTTTCTAGTTTTGTGATTTTTGTTCGATTCAGAGACGTGGGCATGAGGGTTGGGTTTGAGAGGACTTCGGGATTTTTGCCTAATTTAATAGTTTTCTTGAGGAATTCATTCCATTAGCATAATTGATGGTATTGTTCTGGTTATGAATAGATTCGAAGCGATTGGAGGCTGAGTCGAGGGGGAAGAGCATTGCGGAGTAGGAATTCGATCGGTTTGAGGTAATTAATGATTGTAAATCTAGTTTGAGGGTATGAAACCCTGGATTTCTTATCGTTTTACTATTTTGAGGTGACGAACATACTAGATGACGGGCGTGTGGGTATGCACGGTTGGGTATTTGAGACTTGGTCTATCCTGTAGCAACTATAAAGTTGCGTATTAGACTGAAATTATATGATACATATGTGTTTTAGAAAGGATTTCTATAAATTGGATGAATGCCATATTTGGACCTTGTGCTAGAGCTGTTTGGAACCTTAGGGGCATCGTTTTTATTATCCTCTCACTGTTTTGATTTAAAACCTATACTCAGTCATGCTATGTTTACTGATTTCATAAATCAGTCTTTATTACCCCATTTTGATGCATATAAAATATTGTTTTGGCTTGAGCACCCTATTTTTACTAATAGCCCGAGTGGCTTGAGAGGTTTATCATTGAGTGAGGCTGAGGGCCTATTTTTGTGAAGATATTACGGGATCGGGCTGTGCAGCGCAGCATGTTGTTACTAATTCATGATTGAGTGAGGCCGAGGGCCTGATTGATTTATTCCACGAGGTGGCTTGTTATAGCGCTTGGGTTGTAGGAGACACTCCGAAGTCTGCACACACCCAGTAAGTGCGGGTACCCTCAGTGATATTTTGCTCAAGGGGCTGTATATGAGTGATGTTTTGCCCGAGGGGTTGTATATGAGTGATGGTGAGGTATTCCTGAGGGGCTATATACGAGTGACTGTGAGGTTTCTCGAGGGGCCGTATATGAGTGATGTTCTACCTGAGGGGCTCTTATGGGTGATGTTTTGCCCGAGGAGTTGTTTATGCTTTTATCATTTTTATCATTATTGCACTGAACTTCTGTTTGAGAACTGTTGAAAAATACCTTCAAATGATTTTTACATAAACCGAGTTTAAACGAAATGATTTGATTCAAAATCTACTTTTAAAAGCCTATTGTACTTTTACTGAAATTTCACAATATGAACTTATATGCTTTATTCCTCGTCACTGCTTCTCGACCTTTATTTACTTTGGTTACTTACTGAGCTGGCGTACTCACGTTACTCCCTGCACCTTGTGTGTAGATCCAGGTATTTTTAGACACGGTAGCAGGCATTTATTATTCAGTTGCAGATCCATCGGAGTTAGCAAGGTAGTTGCTGCCTGGCGATCGCAACCCTATTTTTCTCCCTCTTTACCTTATTTGTATTTAGTTATTTCCAGACTATGTTAGTCTTGATATTGTCAGACGGTAGTAGTAGATGCTCATGACTAGTGACACCCCGATGTCGGGCTTTCTTTTCCGCACTTTTGTTTTGATTTGAACTTCTTATGATGGTTTTATATTAAATAGCTTTGAAATTATCTTTGAAACAAAAAATATTGGTTCATTTTGGTAGTGTGTCAGCTTGCTTAGTACCATGATAGGCGCCATCACGCCAGGGTTAGTTTTTGGGTCGTCACAAGTTGGTATCAGATCCTAGGTTACATAGGTCTCACGAGTCATGAGTAGGTTCAGTAAGTCTTCAATATCGGTACAGAGACATCTGCACTTATCTTTGAGAGGCTGTAGAACCCTTAGGAAACTTCACATCCTTGACTTTTTATCGTGCGATATTGATTCACCTTGAAGTGTAACTCTTTGAATACTTCCATGCATTCGTATGTGCACATGAGCGCTCGATATTAGCTATGTATCAACGGCTTGTGATTCCTTAGATGAGGTGCGAGATGTGATTTTAAGTGTTGATATGGGCCAGTCTGGAGGACTTAAGGCCGGGTTTTGATTTTAGCTTGAGCACTGAGGTGTTGATTGTGTGAGCAAGTGCTTTTGGATTTATATATTAGTAGTGTCTCTATTAGTATAAGTGATGGTTGGATAGCTATGTGATGAGTATGGTGTGACTGCAGGATGTGCTTATATGTTTTGAATGTGACAACAATGGTCTTCTTGAGGTGTAGAAAGAAACTATTTGGTGTTTAATTTCCATCTTGATTTGATGTATAGCCCCAAGTTATGGATGTGTTGAAGAATCTTTTCATGTTTTTTAGTTGGGGAGTGAAGTAGATTTCATGTCGTGATATGATTTTAGACTCAAGAATATTAAGTGATTGCGCGATATTTATGATGGTGGAAAGTTATAAAGAGATATTAGTTTGAGGCGAAGCAGGTGGGTTATCTCCTGCAGGGTCTCTTGGTATTAATAGAGTATGGGCATCGTGAGTATTGTGCATTTTGATCTATGGCTTTGAGCCAAGTAGGGGAGTTTTCTATTGATCAGTTGATTGCACGGTTATATGTTGTATTGGTTTCAATTTGAGGTATACTGATGAATCAGTTGTGGCTTACAGAGAATGAGGTCAAGGATGACTCGAGTAAAGGAAATTTTAGATAAGGGTTGTGTTATGCTTTATAGGTATATGAGAAATATTGGTTGATTTAGTTTTTGTTATAAGGGATGTAACGTGTATGGAGTAGGAAATCGCTCAGCTCCTTAGAAGGATGGGTTACTTCCTTAGGTGTTGATGTACTAATGGGGCATAGGTTGTTCGATTTGTTTGATCAATTTAATTGAGACCAAAGTAGAGTGGATGACTCTCGAGAGTAGTTGTAATGGATTCAAGATTTATATGTAACAATTGGGGATCTTCAAGGTGTGTATTTGGCTAGAAGATGCGGTTTACATTCGAGGGTGTCAAGACTGGTGGCATTTCTATATCATTATGGAATCTACATATCAGTATCAGAAAAGTGAAGGTAATGGATTTAGATTCACAAGAAGTCTTTTTAGGGTAAGTATTTTGAATGTGGTACTTTTTGGGATATTTAAGAGGGTATTCAGCGGCTTATGAGCCTTAGGGCGGTGTGGTTTTATGCTTGGGTCTCGTATAGTGAGTCTGGGTTGAGGATTTTGGTATTATGGCGAGGAGAAGTATCAATTTGAAGGTAATTCAAAAAGGGACTCGGTTAGATAGGACATCTTGGTAGTAGGTTCGATCAACATGGTAATGGGTATGATTAGTTCTTTGGGTGCTTATGAGGTAATGAGTTTCTACATGTGTTTCGTGGCAATGCCCTTGGGGTTTTAGTGGCTTGTGTAGCTTGGTTAAGTTAGAAGAATTCAGTCCTGATGTTTTTGTTTTGTGCCAATGGGGTTTGGAGGGTTCTTGATGGTTTCTACCGTGGTTAGAGACGTGTATTTTCTACTGGCATGAGGTGTATGTGATGTATTGTGATTTTCTCCTGGATGGGATCAAATGGAAAGTTCTTAGCTAGTTGAGTACGTAGTTTCTTGTGACTCGGAGTGTATTATGAAGTTTCATATTTATCATAGGATGGCAGGCTATATGCGGTATGTTGTGTAGCATTGAGATTTGCATGTGTATGGTCACAGTTCAGTTCCGAAAGGAAGGGCATAAATTCTTAGGCATCATGGATAGTTTCGAATTACTAGGTAAATGATTTTACTAATTGGTATGGCTTGGTGAGAGTATACATTTCACAAAGAGCAATATGTTCGAGTGTTGGATACTTTATTGGTATTGCGACACTCTCTTGTTGATCGACTGCTGAAGTTCAAATTTTTCCCTATGTCACAAAAGGATTTTATAGGTATTCCTTGTGGGATGACCATATAATTGGAGAATTTTAGACATTTAGGCAGTGGAGTTAAGATCAGAGATGGTGATTCGTATGTTCTATGGATTTGGAAACTGGAGTCATTATGAGTAGATTGTTTCGTGGTAGTGAACTATAAAATGTAGCAAAGGTTAGCCAGAGGCTAATATGTGTTGTGATTCAATCATTGAAGACTTTCAGAGGGTATTTAACTATTGTGGGCAACCAGACTTGATTTAGGGTTCATTGGTAGGCCCAATATAAATGTGTGTTCTGCACCTGTTCGGATTTGTTTATTCCGAATTGCTATTGTTGAGAGAGGTGCAATTCGGTTGTTGTTAAGCGTATTCGTGTTTCGAGATTTATTTGTGAGTTAATCTTGTATTCTACGAGGAGTTATGGTTCGTTGGTTATATGTACATATGGTGCAGTTCTATTTGGGCTTTTAGCGGGAATTTGAGCAAGAAGAGTATTCGGGTATTGCATGATTGATTTCGGGTCAGCTATGCTCTTTTCAGATGGTAGCATTGTGTTATTGCTCTCCGTGGTTATAGTAATGCACTTTGGGATCTTGATGTCGAATTCCGAATAGTTATGGATTTAGAGCTGGGTGGCTTGAGGTATATAATGCAGACCAACATCACGTGTTGTAGCGGAGTTATGTACTTGGTGTCGGATTCATGTGTTTTGGTTCCAAGATATGTGCTAGGCTCCTAGCATGTTGTTTTGATGGTACTTGTTAAGTTGGCAGGACAGTTCTCTCGTTTGAATCATTTTCTACGATTTGAGTATATTTGGCATGTTTCTATTGGGTGCATGAATTGCACAGGTTTGTGGATCTAGGTTTTATGGGAGTGGCATGTCAGTAGAGTAACTTGTATTTGATAAGATTAGTTTGTCAGAGCTAGAATGGATGCTATCGAATTTTATTGCGGTATATTTAAAGGGGTAATGTCACTGATCGGCTTAGAAATTGCTATAGCTCTTGTCAAAGGAGAGGGTGTTCCATAACTGGTTGATCTAATGAATGGTCATGAGTGGTCGCGTGTTTCTTGCATCGTTGGCAGTATGAAGGTGTTAGAATGAGGCTTTGTTTGATAAGAGGTTATTACCAGTGTTTGGTTTTGTTGGGCAGCAGTTGTGATTGGAAAATCATCGTTATGAGTGTTTGAGTTATGTGGTATATCATGTGATTTCATCTTATGTCATGGCTATGAATGGATACAGCTTGTTCAGACTTATACAGTGTGTGGATGCGAGATTGTAATCTTATAGAAAATTTTGGATGTGGAAATAGGATTCTAAGGCTTATGGACTAGGTCGGATTAAGATATTTCAGTCATGTTGTGTTATCAGACCTATATAGTATAGATTGACATGGTATCACCCCCGGATATACGCATAGTGAGATTATACATCAATTTGATGGCTTTTGGAACAATCTCTGGGCACGTTCAAGGATGAATGTATATTTAAGTAGGGGAGGATGTAACGACCCAACCGGTCGTTTGAGAAATTGCACATCACTTGGGTGTTTGAGGGCATGAGTAGCCCCGTATGATGTATTATAACTTATGTGAATCGTCAGTTTTGGTTTCCAGATTATCCAGAATTGATTTGGGAGAATGGTCTAAACTAGAAGCTTTAAATTTGAAAGGTTTGACCAAGTTTTTATTTTTTAGTATTTGACCTCGAATTTCAATTTTGATGGTTCCATTAGCTTCATTAGGTGATTTTGGACTTGGAGCGCGTCTGGAATATATTTGGAGGTCCGTGGTAGAATTAGGCTTGAATAGGCGACAGTTGCAAATTTGGCAATTTTGGTCGGCAATGGAAAATTTGATATCGGGGTCGGAATAGAATTCTGGAAGTTGGAGCATGTCTGTAGTGTCATTTGTGACGTGTGTACAAAATTTCAGGTCATTTAGAGGTGATTTGATAGGTTTTGATGTCATTTGCGGAAATTGGAAGTTTAGAGGTTCTTAGGCTAGAATCCGACGGTGAATTGGTGTTTTGATGTTGTTTTAAGAAATTCGAAGTTTCGACTAAGTTTGAATGATGTTATGTGATTTGTTGGTCTTATTGGTTGAGGTTTCGAGGCCCTGGGCACAATTTCAGATAATTATTTGAGAGTTTGGAAATTTGAAAGAGTTGTTGAGGTTGGATCTCAGCTGTCATAACCGCACCTGCGGAGTGGGAGCCGCAGGTGCGAGCCTGCAAAAGCGGAAAGGTAGCCGCAAATGCGGATAGTGTTGAGATAGGCTGGGTCCGCAGGTGCATAGGTGGGGTCGCATCTGCGATACCATAGGGGTATGGATGGGATCGCAGGAGCGGGTTCTGAGGGCGTAAGTGATAACCGCACCTGTGATGGATTTTCTGCAGGTGTGGCGTCGCAAAAGCAACTGCTGGATAGCAGGTGCGGAAGTTCTGGGCAGAAAGTATAAATTGTGGACTTCGTAAATTTAGGGTCATTCTTCATCATTTTTATCCGGTTTTGGAGCTCTTGGGAGCAATTTAAAGAGGGATTCAAGGGGGTTTTCATTGAGGTAAGTAATTTGATCCCTAATACTCGTGTTTATGGTAATTTCTCATTATTTAATTGTGTAATTAGTGGTGATTAAGGTTGAAAATAAGGGGTTAGGAGTTAGTAGCTTGCTTTGTTGCAGCAAGTGATAAGTCCGATTTTGGAGAGTTTTATTGAGGATTTAAGGGGTCAAATGGAGTAGGATTTTGATAAATCTTATATGTATGGAGTCGTGAGTGAAAGGGCTTTCTAGTTTTGTGATCTTTGTCCAATTCCAAGACATGAGCCGGGGGCTGAGTTTGAGAGGATTTCAGAATTTGTGCCTAATTTGATAATTTTCTTGTGGAATTCATTCCATAGCGTATATTGATGGTATTGTTCTGGTTGTGAATAGATTTGAAGCAATTGGAGACCGAGTTGAGGGGCAAGAACATCGTGTAGTAGGAATTTGACCGGTTTAAGGTAATTAATGACTGTAAATCTAGTCCTGAGTGTATGAAACCCCAAATTTCGTATCATTTTACTATTTTGTGGTGACGCACATGCTATGTGTGTGGGCGTGCATCGTCGGGTATTTGTGACTTGGTCCATCACGTAGCAACTATAAAGTTGCGTATTTGACTGAAACTATATGGTACTTATGTGTTTTAGAAAGAATTTCTATAAATTGGGCTGAATGCCATATTTGGGCCTTGTGCCATAGCTGTTTAAAACTTTAAGGGCCTTTTTTCATAATCCTCTCACTACTTTGATTGAAAATCTATACTCAGTCATGCTATGTTTACTGACTTCATAACTCAGTTTTTATTACCCCTTTTTGATGAATATAAAATGTTATTTTGGGCTGAGCTCCCTGTTTTTACTGATAGCCCGAGTGGCTTGACAAGTTTATGACTGACTGAGGCCGAGGGCCTATTTTTGTGAGGATATTACGGGATCAGGGTATGCGCTGCAGCATGTTTTTACTAATTCATAATTCAGTGAGGCCGAGGGTCTGATTGATTTATTCCGCGAGGTGGCTTGTTATAGCGGTTGGGTTGTAGGAGCCCCTCCGGAGTCTGCACACCCTCAGTGAGCGCGGGTACCCTCAGTGATGTTTTGCTCAAGGGGATGTATATGAGTGATGTTTTGATCGAGGGGTTGTATATGAGTGATGGTGAGGTATGCCCTAGGGGCTGTGTACGAGTGACTGTGAGGTTTCCCGAGGGGCCGTATATGAATGATGTTCTGCCCGAGGGGCTGCTTAAGGGTGATGTTTTGCCCGAGGGGTTATTTATGCTTTTATCAATTTTTCTCACTGTTGCACTGAGCCTCTGTTTGAGAACTATTGAAAAATATCTTCAAATGATTTTTACATAAACTGAGTTTAAACGAAATGATTTGATTTAAACTCTACTTTTAAAAGCCTATTATACTTTTACTGAGATTTCATAATATGAACTTATATGGTTTATTGCTCGTCACTGCTTCTTAGCTTTTATTTACTTTGGTTACTTACTGAGTTGGCATACTCACGTTACTCCATGCACCTTGTGTGTAGATCCAGGTATTTCTAGACACGGTAGCAGGTGTTTATTATTCAGTTCAGATCCATCGGAGTTAGCAAGGTAGTTGCTGCCTGGCGATCACAGCCCTACTTTCCTACCTCATTATCTTCACTTAGTTGTATTTAGTTATTTTCAGACTATGTTAGTCTTGATATTGTCAGACGGCTGTAGTAGATGCTCATAACTAGCAAGATACCGATGTCAGGCTTTCTTTTCTGCACTTTTGTTTTGATTTGAACTCCTTATGAAGGTTTTATATTAAATAGCTATGAAACTATCTTTGAAATGAAAAACATCGGTTCGTTTTGGTAGTGTGTCGGCTTGCCTTGTACCACGATAGGCGCCATCACGACAGGGTTGGTTTTTGGGTCATGACAGTATCAAGCCATCACCATATTCCAAGATGTAATCACATAATATACTGCATAACTCAAATACTCATAGTGATAATTTTTAATCAAAATAGCTGCTCAAAATAAACCAATACCAATAATAAACCTCATACTAAACAAAACGTCACTCTAGAACCTTCGTACATTGCCGATGATGGAAGAAACATGCATAACTCCTAACCCTTCCTCAGATAACCAAGTCACGTAGCTCCCTCTCCTTCGACAAGAACTATAGCAAATTTCTAAGTCGACTTCCAATATTATCCTTCCAAACATGCTGTAATCAAATCCGATAGTATCTATTCTAGGTCCAATGACCTCATCTCATCCAAAACGACCACTCTAGTGACATGCCACATCTATAAAATCTAAAGCCACAACCCGTGAAATTCGTGCACGAATAAGCAACATTCCAAATGTACTCAATCATGGAAAAAATGACTCAACGAACGAACTGTCCCACAAGCTTAACAAGTACTGCTACAACGAAATGCTGAAAATCCATCACACACCGTAGAACCATCATGTGAATCTAACACAAAGGTTCATACCTCAACATAACTCCACTGCAATGCGTGTTCCCATCCATACACTGGTCCATATTATATACCTTAAGCCACCCTGCTCAAAAATAATAACCACACGCAATTCAACATCAAGTACCCAAAGTGCATTACTATAACCACGGAGAAGCAAATGACACAATGCCACTGCGCAATCAATCATGCATCCCTCAAATACCCATCTCGCTCAATTTTTGCTATAATTCCCAAATAGAACCGCACCATGTGTGCATATAACAAAAAAATGACAGATCCTCGTAGCATAAAAGAGTAACTCATAGATCATTTGAGAACACAAATAAGCTCAACAACAATGGAATGACACATCCCTCAACATTAGCAGTAAGGAGCCAACTAATCTGACCCGGTGTAGAATGCACATCCTAATTGGGCCTACCAATGGGCCCCAAATCGAATTTAGTCATCCACAATTAAATGAATAACCCTCCGAAAAGGTCCAAAATGACATAACCACAACACATACCAACCTCTGACTAGCTTTGGCCACATTTCCACAGTCCACAACCACGAAGCAATCTGCTCCTGAGACCTCCCAGACTCTAAATCCATAGAATGCACAAATAACCATATCTGATCCTATCTCCACCGCCTATATCTCTAACACATCTCTCATACATGATCATCTCACGAGGAATACTTCTCTAATTCTTTCGTGCCATATCACAAAAATTATGAATATCAACAGTTGATCGACTAGACGATTACCACCATACCAATAAAGTATCCATAAATCAAAACACAATGCGCCTTTTGGAATGTACACTCTCCTCAAGCAATACCAAATAGTAATAGCATTCACTTAGTCATCTGAAACCGTCCATGCTGACTAAATTCATGATCTTCCCTTCAAAACTAAACCATCACCTTACATATGCAAATCTCAATCCTACACAACATACCGCATCTATCATTCCATCATATGAAAAGTACAAAAGTCTCATAATCCACCCTGAGTCACAGCAAACTACATACTCAATCAATCAGAAAACTTCCATTTGATCTCATCTAGGAGAAATCCCAATTCGTAACATGTTCCTCATGCCAGTAGGAAATATTCACCTCGAACCGTGATAGATATCATCGAGAACTCTTCGAAGCCCATTAGCACATAACCAAGCTATCAGAACAGAATCTCTCTAACTCAAACAATCCACGTAGGTCGCCAAAATGAAAAAGCATTTCCACAAAACACCTGTAGCAACTCGTCACATTATAAGTATCCAAAGAACCAATTATATCCATTACTACTGATCCTACCTACTATCATGCTGCCCTATTACTGTGAGTTCCTTCCGAATTACATTCAAGTTGATACTCTTCCTCGCCATAATACCACGATCCTCAACCAAAACTCGCCACCCAAGACCCAAGCATGAAACCACACCGCCGCAAGGCTCATAAGCCACTATATATCCTCTTAAGCACCCCAAGTTACCAAAACTGAGACACCCACTCTGAAGAGACCTTATGTGAACCTAAAACTACTTCCCTTCACCTACTTGATACTGAAGTGTATAATCCATAATGATCTAGAAATGGCACAAGTCTCAACACCATCTAATGTAAATCTCAGTTTCTAGCCATATACAAATCTTAAAAATTCCCAAATGCTACATATAAATCTTGAATCCATTAGAACCATTATCGAGTGTCTCCCACTCTACTTAAATCTCAATTAAACCTACCAAACGGACCAAATGACATGTGCCCCATTAGCACAAGAATACCCAAGGGAGTAATCCACACTCTTAAGCAACCGAGTAAATTCCTACTCCATGCACATTACATCCTCCGCGAATAAGCACTCAATAATTTTGTGTTTTCTATATACCCATAGAGTGTAATACAATCCGCATCCAGAAATTCCTTTACTCGAATCATCCTCGATGTCAACCTCTACAAGTCATAACTGATTTACAAGTATACCTCAAACCAAAACAAATACAACGCATAAACCGTGAAATGAACTCGTCGAGAGCAGACTTCCCCACTTGGCTCAAAGCCATGGAATAAAATGTTTGATAACTTACAATAATCATACCCCATTACTGCCACAATACCATACTGAGATTCAACTAAACCCTTTATAAACTTACGCAACTGAAACTACAAAATACTTCAAATCATCTGCTAAGCTCGCATTCATCCTCGTGAGGATCAGGTCAATAATTACAACCGATCCAAACTCAAATCGCACAAATATAACCCACCGGTAGATAAGGAAGCCTTCACACAACATCATAAAAATCACACATCCATAGATTACCTCATAGGTTAAACCCTGCTTAGCCTCAAGATGACATATCTTTATATACCCTTTCACATCCACAACTGCTACGCAATCACCTAATCTTCCCGAGTCTAAACTCGCGATGAGACATGAAAATCTACTTCGCTCTATAATTAAACAACATGAAAGATTCCAAACACGCCTATAACTCAAGCCAATACATCAAATCAAGATAGAAATCAAACACCTAATAGTCCTATCTACATCTCAGTCAAACTCTTCTCGTCGCATTCAAACCATCAAAACACATATCACAATCATATCATACTCATAACGTAGCCACGAATTCCATGAATTCTGCTCATGGAAACTACTGAACGTATAAGTCCAAAAGCACGTGCTCACGCAATCAAAATCTCGGTGCTCAAGCTACAGTAAAAACTTGGCCTGAAGTCCTCCAGACTAGCCCATCATTAGCAAACTGAAATCACATCTTGCACCTCATCCATAGAATCACGAGCTATCAATGCACAGCTGATATCGAGCGTTCACATGCGCATAGGAAGGCGTGGAAGGAGTTCAAAAAGTTACGCTTCAAGCTAAATCAATGTAGTACGATAAGGAAGGAAATATGGGAGGTATATTTTTAAAATGTCTTATAGCCTCTCGAACATAGGTATAGATGTCATCATACCAATCCGCAAGACTCTACTAGATACTTATTCATGACTTGTAAAACTTATAAACCTAGAGCTCTAATACTGATCTATCACGACCCTAAATCCAGCTAGTCGTGATGGTACCTAACCCAACCCGCTAGGTAAGCAAATTACCCTCTATCCAATTTTACTAGAATTTAATGAAATAATAAAGGAAAGAAAATCTCTTAGTCTTATACATTTCCCTAGGACTGGTAGTATGAATCATGAGATTCAAAGAATAGAATTTACAAAGCTGGTATGAAATAAATACTTCATCTTTCCGAAAAGTACATAAACACAGTTTTATGAATCTAAGGCTACCATGAACAAGATGTAGCTACAACCGGAACATAGGTAAGTCTTTAAGTTCAGCTCCTGTCGAACACAACAACATCATCAGTGAACATCTGCACGCAAGGTGCAGAAGTGTAGTATGAGTATAACCAACCCCATGTACTTAATAAGTAACGAACCTAACCTTAAGTTGAAAGTAGTGATGAGTTGGAACAAAGGTAGGGTCCAACACCAATTGCCAACAACAGTTCATAACAACGTAAAACAAATAGATAAAGAAGTAGCTTAGAGATAAAATGTTTAGCTTTTTCATGGTTTTCAAAAAATAGTTTCGCTTTTCAAGTGTATTAGTGAAAACCCAACTCCTTTACTGAAATCATCGAAAATACAAGTTTGAAAACTGTGAGTTACCAAAAATCCTTTCAACGATAAATATGATGTTTCATTTTCTCTCCAGATAGCAAGTGTAAAATACCTCTCGATGCACATATGCAATATATGTGCGAAGTCATGAATAACATGATAATGTCTACATGAGGAAAATGCATCTCTATGCCTGTATATCAAGTGCATGTCAAATGAGATGCGACTAAGTGATAAAGCCATATGCATACTCTCAGAGTATCAATTCACTAAGTCCTCACAGTCACTCCATCCTCCCAATCACTCGACACTCGGTAGGTACCTGCGCTCACTGGAGTGTGTATAGACTGCGGAGGGGATCCTTCAACCCAAGCACTATAACAAGCCAATCATAGCATAAATCAGTAAAATATGTCGCGGCGTGCAGCTCGATCCCATAAACATTCTCACCATCATGCCTTCGGCATCACTTAGTCATCAATCTCTCCAGTCTCTCGGGCTCTCAATGTCATGAAACACCACCCCAAAAATAATGATGTGATGTATATATAAATAGTAACAGAGAATGAGACATGATATGCATATAAATGCGTATGACTTAGTATGTAATGCAATGAAAGCAGATAGCTCAACAACAAAAATGATCTCAGTGGGTTCCAACAGGATAAGCATGTAGCTTAGACATGGATTCTAGCATGGATCACATCTCAATAGCTCAAGTACATAGAAATTTCATGGTTACAAGTAAGATCATGTAACTACACAGTACCACAGAAATAACGGAGTCACAATTCACACGGTACATGCCCACACGCCCGTCACCTAGCATGTATGTCACCTCAACATCAATCACATAGCACGTAATTTGGGGTTCTGTATATGTTACTTACCTCGAACATGCCAATTCCAATGCCAGGCAAGCTAAATAATTTGCCAAAAATGCCATCTCGCACGTACCGACCTCCAAACAGCTTGAAACTAGCCAAAAGCAACTCGAATACATCAAATAGAGCCCAAGGAAACAATTCCAAATGATAAAGGTCAAGTCCTTAATAAAAACCCAAAACCAACCTACAGTCACACCCGGGCCCGCGAATCGGAACCCAACAAAACTCATAAAATCCGATAACCCATTTAATTACGAGTCCAACCATACTAGTTTCAGTCAAATCCAATTCCAAATCAATGTTCAAAACTCAAAAACTTGCTTTATGAAACTTTAGGATAAAACCCTCAATTTCCTCTTTAAAATCCACAATCCAATTACCTAAAACAAAGATATATTTACAAAATATAACCAAAATTGAGTAGAAAATACTTACCCCAATTCATATGGTGAAATTGCTTCAAGAATTGCCTCAATCTGAGCTCCAACGCTCCAAAAATGTAAAAATGGCTGAAACACTCGAAATAGAGTAATTTATAAACTACCCAGAAACTCCTCTTATGCGAACACGGGAAGTACATCGCGTTCGTGATGAAAAAAATGCACTGCCACCAGAAGACTCTATGCGAATGCGGACAAGTCTCTGCTAACGCGAAGAACAGACACAGCAGCAACCAAAATACAGAACGCGACCGTAGTAATTTCCTCGCGAACGTGGTACACAAGGCTCCAAAAGCTACGCGATCACGAGACAACATTGCAAATGCTAAGGGGAATAACCTCTACCCAGCTGAGCCCAAAAGTCACGAATGCATGGATGCTAGCGCGAACGCGATGCATAATTGGTAGCAAGCTATGTAAACGCGCATGCGGACTCGCGAACTCAAAGAACAACTTATTCCTAGACAGAAAATAACACTATGCAATCACAATCCCTACTCCATGATCACTGCTAAGGAAACCGGAAGCCTAGAATTCTACAGAACCAGCAATGCAAAATGAAGGAAAAATAGTCTGAAATCAATATGAAACATGCCCGAGCCCCTCGGGACCCCGTTCGAACATACCAACAAGTCTCGAAATACGACACGGACCTACTTGAGGCTTCAAATCACATATAACAATATCGAAACAACGAATTACACCTCAATTCAAGCTTGATGAACTTTGAACTTTTCAACTTCCATAACTCGTGCCAAAACATAGCACACCAACCCGGAATGAACCCAAATTTCGTACACAAGTCCCAAATGATATAAGAAAGCTATTCTGATTCTCGTAAACGCAATCCGAATCCGATATCAAAATGCCCACTCGCAATCAAACTTTCCAAAATCCAATTTTTGCCATTTAAAGCCAAATTCAACTACGCACCTCCAAATCACAATCTGGACACGCTCCTAAGTCCAAAATCACCCAACTGAGCTAACTGAACTATTAAAACTCCATCTGAGGTCAATACCAAAAAGACAAACTTGGTCAACTCTTTCAACTTAAAGCTTAAAATCATGAAATTATTTCTTCCAAATCAATTACTAATAACCTAAAAACCAAACCGACGACTCACAGAAGTCATAATATATCATACGGAGCTACTCATGCCCGTAAATTTCTGAATGAACGTCAATTGCTCAAAATGACTGGTCAGGTCACTTTTCTTTTGTATGTTGTATGTTCATGTTTTTCTCTTTCTTTTAGTTTTAATTATATTCTTTTTTCCCTTTTATAATTTGTTTTGTTTGGTCAAAAGTTTTGGGATATAAACTTTCTTTTCTTCCCAACAAGTTCTAATGAAGTTTCGTTTTGCTTAAAGCCCTTTATTTAAAAAAAATTTAAAAGAGAGTGAGTGAATTGCTAGGGAGTGATTACATCAATATACATTTGATTGGCCTATAGCATGTATTGTTTCATTGCCCGCTTTGACCCCCTGGGAGACATCATTATCTAACTGGGATTTTCAACCGCGCTTCCCTACTTCAGGCCTTCCTTTCTTCGTACTGGTTTTTGGCCTTCCATAGGAGTTGCTGCTTGTTGTTAGTTATTGGTAGAAATTCAAGTCAGTAAACCTTGTATCTTTGCCCTCTCTCCCTTCCCAAATTGCTTGCTTGCAGCAGCGTCCGACATCGTATTAAGATTTATTTTGTATTTGTACAGTTCGAAACTTTTAGGTTTTACCACCAATTTCCTATATTGTTAAAAAGGAAAAAAAAATAGAAAAAAGTCTTTTATTTTATTTTCTTAGGTAGTGTAATAATTCTACCTTGATTTTGTTTTGTGCCGCGGTTATTTTCCAATGGCTTTTATTTGAATCGGGTATAGTTAGCTTTTTCTTTTTATAGGAATAAAGAATCTTGAGTCATAGTGCTAATTTGAAGCAATTTTCCTTGACTGTGTATTCCTTGGGAGTGAAGAATGCCTTAGTTGTGACTCCTAGGCTCAATTCTTGACTCGTGTATAAGTACTTTAATTTATTTGATCTTGACCTTGCTTAGCTGCTTTGACTAGATAGTCGGGATATATCCGACTCTAAGTGAGTTATGTGCCAAAGTGTGAGTGAGGTTTTGTGATATTCTGTGTATGTCAGTTGATGGCCAGGACCGGCCCTGTGTGTCTGCAAAGAAAAATAGTAGTCTTGTTCAGTCTAGGAAGTGATGGAGGTGTTTCTTTGTTGAGATACATATATGTTGTGACCCGCTTAATTTTTGTGTATCCTAGTCAGCCCCTATTAGCCTGTAATCCTATTTTCTTTGGCGACTACACTACAAGCCTGACCCGTTTGTTGAACAGACCATTTATTTGAACCTTTTTCCTCTCATGATCATTTGAAATACTTATGAACTTGTTGTAAGCTTAGTGGAGTTATGGTTGGATCTCTTAATGGAACTATAGAAAAGGGGAAAGATGCACCGTGTAAAAAAATTATGTGAGCCACCTGTAGGGAATTGGAAAAAAACAAGACAAAAGAAATTCAGAACTTAAAAAAAAAATTGGGGATTTTATATTATAAAGAAAATAATTCCTTGCTAGTGGTGAATCTTATTTTGTTTGTGCTTAAAGAAATTGGGAGCTTGGTGCTAATACGAT
Source organism: Nicotiana glauca (assembly GCA_026770625.1). Classification (NCBI taxonomy): domain Eukaryota; kingdom Viridiplantae; phylum Streptophyta; class Magnoliopsida; order Solanales; family Solanaceae; genus Nicotiana; species Nicotiana glauca. The sequence goes on from MU756750.1 coordinate 38,099, forward strand.
GTGAAGGTTGGAGTTTGGTTCAACATAAGAGTGGGGTTTGAGTTGGTGAAATTATATGTATTAAAGTGTTCATGGAGGTGTAGCCACTATTATATAAACTGTATCCTGCGCGCCCCGCAGCCTGTATTACAAAAAAATAAAGTCCTACTTGATCTTTGATTGAATGAGCTCAATTAGTATAGTATTACACTATGAGCAAACCTATGGTACGTCTTCTATGGCATAGGAATTTTGATTCTGAGAGTGTGTAATTTTGTCTATCTTGAGTTTCTATTTATTCTTGAATTTTATTGTATGGGTAACTACTCCCTATTTTTGGTGTAAGGGCACATGCCTATCGAATGAAAGGTAATGACATTGATATTTGTACTAGACTAAGTGAGTAGGTTGTGAAAAATACGTGGTGGTTTTGAGTCGAGCTTTGAGGATAGAATGTTATGATATGATGCTTAGTCTGCTTTAAATATTCTTGGTATGATGTGTTAGGGAAGTTGTTTGATGAAAAAGGTAGTCCTTATGTGAAGTGTACTTTGATTTCTCGAGGACGAGCAATGGTTTAAGTGTGTGGTGTTGATGGTTGGCTAGAAACCTGTGTTTTAGCATATTGTTGCACTTTAATTAATGTATTTTACTTGTGTTTGAGATTAAATAATAGTGAATAACACTTATTACATGTTTTATGCCTTGCATCAATTGATTCCGGGTTGAAGTTTTCATTTTAGAGCTGAATCGATCAATTTGGAGCTTTGAAGTCTGAGTAAAAGCCCAAAAAATTAAGCCGGGATCACATTTGGGGGTTAAGGACCAAGCCTAGAAATCAAAAAGTGGGAGAAAAGATTTACTAAGGAAACAACACTACACGCTACATGGGGCGACACAAGGCAAGATGCGACTGTGTCAAGTGAGTTGTCTGTAAGAAGCTTATCCTCTGAAAATCTACACACATGCGGCACATGGCATGGCGCGGTGCGCCTGTACCAATTTCTCAAAGTTATTTCCATTCAACTAGGAAGGGGTAGTTTCATCCGGCCCCACTACTACAGGGTATAAATACACAAAAAATACATTTTGAAGGGACTTTTGACCTACGAAAGAGTTGAGAATCAACTCAGGGAAGAAGATACAAGAATTCATCTATATTTCAACCAACAATCGATGCTACACGGGAGTTGTTGATACCCAACTTTTCCCTATATATATTTTATATGCAAAGTACTCTCAAAATAGCACATGTGTGCACATGTAAGAATGTCCAAATATCTTATATTTTTCCTTAATTTTTAAAGCAATTTATTTCCCTATTTTATTCATAAAAAATTAATAATAATTACCAAAACTATCATTTTTGGTAATCCATTTATTAGATTCTCATATTTATACTAAAATATAGCTGAGATAATTTTTGTATATTTTTACAAATTCATTTGGTATTTTTAAGCTAAATTGCATATAATTATAATATTAGCCCCTTTTAAGATTTAATTGAGTTTATATTTATAAAATTAAATCCAGTACTTTTAAATTGATAATTGTACGTTATAAACCATTTTAGAACATTAAATTTATTTCCAGAATTTAATTTACTATTTCTTATAAAATAAATGGGAAAAATAGTTATTTAAAATTTAGCCAGATTTTATTTCAATTGTAGCCCAATTCTACCCCAATTTAAACCCAATAACCTCATCCCATTTCCTACTCATACCCGACCCCCAAGCCAATTAAATTGACCCGTACCCGGATCCCCACCTAGCCCCATTAATCCCGGCCGTTGATCACTTAGATCAACAGCTCCCTTTCCTCCTTTCCTAATTAAACCCAAAAGACCCTTCCCCCCAAACCCTCTCATTATTCACCATAAGTCGCATCTAAAATCCCTCTTCTCCCAAATCCTCTCTACAACACCCTCAAACCCTAGCCGCTGCCACCTTAATCCATGGCCTTCTAAGGTCATCGGAGACATGTGCCAGCCTTCTGTGGCTCCTTTATGTTTGTTCTTATGGGTTCAAGGCCAAAATATGAAGACCTCTGGTCCAACCTTTATTCGATTTTAGTTCATGGCCCTTCTCCGGTCATCTTTGGCTTTCCTCCGGCCAGTTATGGCCATTCGAGTCAGATCTTTGGCTCTCCTGGTTAGATCAATAGCTTTCAAGGCTTTTCTCGTTGCTTTTGGGTTCTTTTGAAACCCTAAGGTTCTTTCAATTTAATTCAGACCTGCTTCTGACCTATTCTTGCTTTGAACTTATAAGTATTTTCTCGAAGTTTCTTTAAAACTTTGCTTTCAAAACTCTGTATCTTCTCCGATTAGGATTTTCCTATTAAGTTATTTCAAATCTCTTCTCTGATTTTTTGACATCACTTGTTATGTTTGCTCGTATTGTTCGTCTATCTGAGTTTGCATGATAAAAGCCCTAATTTCTTTTGACTGTTTGTTAGACGAATGCTTGTGTAGTTAAGTTTTGTTTGATTTGTTTGATTATCATCTTTTAAACACTACTATTATTGAAAAGCCCTATGTCTTTAGGTATGAAGCGGTTCATTTAAATACTTGACTCGATTTGAAGTTCCTTGTTTTAGAATCTCTTTTTCCTTTGTGTGATTCCTCTGATTCTGGATTTCTATTATCTTCAAAACTTGACTATGATTGAAACCCTAAATTTTTTTCAAAGGGTTTTCCTTACTTGCTGATATGAGACCTTCGCATGCTTTTTATATCTTATGTTTTCTTCACTACTGATTCAATGTGACTTGACCTACTAGACTATCATGTTTTGAATGTTGCTATTTACTGAAGTTTGTGCTACTTCTTTTGTTGATAGGTTTGGCCTCGCATGTATAGTATTTGTGTACTCTATTTATAAGCTGAGAATCCCTCTTTGATTGGTGTTCAATCTTGTGACTGATTTCAAACTTTTCTTTTGTGAAAATCTGATTTCACTCGCCTGCTAAGGTTAATTGATTCCTTTCCTTGTTTTGCCTTATTGAATCTTTTCCGAAAAATAAATATGTTTCTGTATTTAGACTTGATTACTTATTCAATTGTTTTACTACTTCTTTTATGGCAACTATCAACTTGCTTACAAATTGATTTTTTTCCTTATTTTGAACCTATCACTGCTTGTTAAGCAAGTGATCCCTTAATTAAAGGCAATCACTCGTATAATTGATTATGAATTGTGATTGTTTCCATGTTTGTATCTTATTGCTTCTTTTTTACTCGTTTTCACAAAAAGCTATAAATACCCTGTACTTCTCCACTTTCAAGACACGAACTACTGGAGTTCAGAACACACACTTCACTTTAAAAACACTCTCTCTCTCTCTCTCTCTCTCTTAGCTCTGTTATTACTTGTGTTGTTGCCTTATCTAGCCGACTGAAAGCCGAGGCTAGGCTGTGGGGAATTTGCTTACTTTCTTTCTACATTTTGCTTCTTTACTAGTATGTTCTAATTAATCTTTAGCATCAACAAAAACATGTTTATTTACTATTTCCTGCACTCTTACCTGTTCCCTGCTTGTATTTAATTAAGTTTCATTCCTAAGCATGTTATAATCTACCCCCTTTTCTTTTCTGAGTATATGTTTTCCTTATGTATGAACTCTATCAATCACTTATGAATCATAATCCCTACATCGCCTATGTGTTTGGTATCTTTGGTTGGTTTGGGGCATGACAGCATTGGACATTGCTGTGCATGACCCGAACCTAATTCTCTGGGATCATAACCTCCATATGCTGTGTGTTTTGGCTGGTTTATGGGCATTCCAGCTTCATTTAGTGTTGTGCATGTTCAGACTTGATCCTTCTCAGGGTCACATGCCATCTACAACGTATTCCCACACCCCTACCCCTTTGTGCACTTGCTGATAGTACATAATTTTAACTATTGTTTTTCAAACCACCCTTATCCCCTACTGCTCTAAGTCCTTTTTTAAACAACTTTCTGCTTCTGTACTTTCACTCTACTCTTAGACTTATGTTCTGCCCTCTTGTGTGAGCCCTATTTGGGACCCATGAGCTCCCTCTGAACTTGGACATATAAGGGTTGGCCCTTCTACATTGCACTCATCTCTGTCGATGTATGCAACTTGAGTGTGAACATTGCCCGAGGTCCTTTTGAGACCCTTAGGGAACTTTGACACACTCAAGTCTGAGAAAGGCTTTGAAACATGGCATCGTAAGGCAGTTTATTCCATAGCTCAGGGAGGAACCAAGAATCAGGCTTCCTCTGGTTGTATTTTTTGATGTAATTCAGTATTCCTGGTTTTTAATAATTTGTAATAAACACTTAGGGATGGCTAGTGAAAAAGGTTGTGTAATTATGCATGTTCAAGGGTAGTAAACAGGCCTATATGACTGCTTTTAATTCTGCATATTCAAATTATATTTAGAAAACATGCCTACAGGACTGCTTTTAATTCTGCACATTCAAATTGCATTTAGAAACTATGTCTATAGGACTGCTTTTAATTCTGCACATTCAAATTGCATTTAGAAACCATGTCTATAGAACTTACTTTAAATCCTGTTTGTTCAACCTCACACCTAAATAATCTGCCTATAGGAATTAGCTAAAATTCTGCATGTTTGTTATCATTTAGATATCATGTGTTTTAGGGCCCAACTGGTTATAATCTGGCATCTTGTTTATAATGTTAAAATTAGTATAATGTATAGAAATCCTGCCTATAGAAATTCCCAAGTAAAAACCTGTCTGTTTCCATTGTCTACTAGACATTATGCCTACAGGGTTTGACCTTATTCATTTAGATACTATGTCTATAAGGGTTTTAAATCAATAATCATAGATATCATGTTCATAGGAATAAAAATCAACAATAACAGATACTATCATCTGCAGAAACTGAAACTAGTCTAATTTAAAATCCGTCTACTTCTACTTCGAACCAGTTTTTAAAGTAATTTAATCCCCCATCATCAATACGATTTAGCAAGAATGCCTATAGGATTACAAACCATTCGTTTAAGTTGTTACTACTTTGCCACGTTCAGAATTAGTAATAGATAACATGTTCCTAAGATTTCACCTAAACACTTAGGCAAGCCTTAGGAGGTAGTAGTAGTAGTAGTAGTAGTAATAATAATAATAATAATAATAATAATAATAATAATAATAATAATAATAATAAATAAATAAATAAATAAAAACTAAACTCGCCTCTATTAATTGTTAATTGCTACATCCAGCAGGCAGTCCTGATTCATGTTTCCTAACTGAGTCATGTAATAGACCAGGCCTACTTCAACAACAGTAATCTCCTCCCCTTAAGTATTATTTTAGAATCAGACCTTCCTTGTTGTTTAAGTCATGCTATTTGATTGCTTTGATTGAGGAGGTATATATGAGCCTTCAGTGTTTATGTGCTTCCCCTTTAACATACAGTCCTAGATGTTTTGTGTGTCGCATTAGATTTTTCACCTTTAAAACTCCAAGTCAGCCTAATACCCCTCCCTTTTAGGAATAGTAGTCCTAAGTGACTCTGGGACTGATAAGAATGGGGCGGGTAATAGCATGCAATAGTGGTCGAGACCAATCTACGCTAATACCACATGTAGCCCCTCTTTTGAGGAGTAATTACCGGGTATTGCATATTACTCTTTCAAACTTTGTTTACTTTCAAACCGTTGTGTATTAAAACCCCCACTTATTTGAGCCTTATCTTTTTATATGTTAATTGCACCCCAAATTCACAAAGAACTATCTGGCCGGGAACCACACTAGTGGATCTTGAGGGGTGCCTAACACCTTCCCCCTAGGACAATTTTAAGCCCTTACCTTATCTCTGGTTATCAAGCGAACCTAAAAAATGAACATTCAAGGTTTCCTAATGCACCATAAATCATTAGGTGGCGACTCTTCAAATGCAAACCCATTTCCCAAAAGGAACACGTTGTCTTATACGTAAAATGTCATTAACCCAGTTCTTCCAATGCGAGGAAGGAAAAAAGGGGGCGCGACAGCATGGCAACTCTTCTAGGGATAATTAGGCTTTTACCATTTCAGATTATACTTGTGAATTTGTAGTTTCCCTTTATATGCAATTACCTGTTTAAATTCCTTTAAGCATTTAATTTCTTTTGCATGGCAAAACTGACTTATCTTCTTCTTTTCTTTTCTTTATCGCGACGTTACTGTTATAAACTGCTGTATTTACTGCTTTCTCAAACATGCAAATACATGACAACATGCTTTTAATTATTGCATAATCATGCTCAACATCATATTCCACTCGTGCCAAACAAATACTATAGCAATGTTTATAATGAGTGGTTGCGTTCTTCCTATATTATTGCCCCCTAAATTCAGAAAAGGCATATTTGTGGTAAAACCAGTCGATCAACGGTGTAGTCGACGTTTCCGTGCCTTCCCCCTTGAGTTATCCGCTCAAGAGTACCAGTCTAAAACCCCATAGAAACTTTATTCTGTTTAAACTGTGCATGCATCATGGTCAAACCTAGTTGGGTCATTTATGTTTTCCACATAATGATCCTTTAAGATAGTCTTGTCCAAAGTCCAATGGGTTCCCCTAAAACCAAACGGACATCACCACATTTTGTGCATTTATTTGGAGAACTAAAATGCGTCATGCTGATTTTGGTACTAATAGTCGAGTTTGGTGGGGTAAAGGGCCTAGCCTTATTTGCCTTACAGTAATATGAGGCACGAAGTCCCTAGATTCGGCAAGGTCACCAACATCCATCCAAGGTTGCTAAGCTGGTGGAGGGATCTTCACTCTAATGATCAAACTCTCATCCAAAAATATTTGGGGAATCTACCATCCCTTTTGGAAATCCAACCCAATAACAAGATCATAGAGGCTGCTACACTGTTCTGGGATTGTGAAAGAGCTGTGTTCCATTTTGGGGACATTGAAATGACACCCATGTTAGAGGAGATAGGAGGGTTAGCCGGTCTAGTCTGGGAGACTCCGGGTCTACTGATGCCTAAGAACCGTAAGGGTAGGGGTTTCCTCAAAATAATGGGTCTAAAAAAAAATCTAGAGTTGACATGTCTGAAGGAATCCTACATACCTTTTGACTATTTATATGAGAGGTACGGTCAAAACAAATCCTACCGTACCTATCCTGGCGAGTTTGCCATCACATCCTTGGGGCACATTCATCGAAGAGTTTTCGTATTTATGTTTTGTTTCTGGGGTTGATAGTGTTTCCGACAAAGAAAGCAAGGATCCACACCAGACTAGCCATGGTAACTAAAACCCTTATGGAAGGGATTGGTGGGCAGCCATTCAGTATTTTGCCCATGATAATTGCGAACATATACCGGGCATTGGAGAAGTGTCAACAAGGTACAAAACACTTCGAGGGTTGTAATTTACTACTTCAACTCTAGCTTATGGAGCACCTCCAAAGGGGTGAATACCGACAAGAGATCCAACGAAGGGACGGGGATGACCATATCACTTTCCATCATCCAAAGAAAATGAATTACATGCCTAATATGTTCGCTCAGCCAGAAGATGACAAGGGATGGGTGGAGCTATTTGATAACCGAAGAACAGGTCCAGTGGATGTTCGAGCGGTTTCTGATCGAAGAATTCATCACCCAATCCAGAAATGCACCTTTTCTGATACTGATCGGTCTGAGGGGAACATATCCTTACGTCCTTCTCCGAGTTAGGAGACAAGCTGGTAAAAAAAAAGTTATACCTAGGGTCGACAAGATGAGTCATTTCCGAGGTGACTTCCAAGATGATGATAGTCCTTACAAATGCCAAGCTCAGCATATATGACATTGCAAGATCATAATGGGGAGAGATACCATCGAGCCAAACATGTATCATGCTGGTTGCACTCCTTTCTACTCGGGTGGTTGGAAGATAACCATGATGGTCTGGGCCAGCCAGGATTTGCCCGAGGTCACAAAATTATAGTTGAAAGGTCCAGACACAGGTCAAATACAATCAACTACGCAAAAGGATCCGGGAGTACGAAAGCGAACACCACAAAATACAAGAGTCCAACCAGAAGCTAATTGAGGAATAGAAGGACATGGCTGTCAGTGCCAACAAGCGTCTGGGATACTTGGAGCGAGGCATAGTGGAGTTGGAGAAAAAGTTTCTCAAGAGGGTTGAAGATTGCAAAAATGCTAAAGGAACCGAAGGCGGACACCTAGCCAGAGCCTACCTATTGCTGGGACTTTGCGAGTTGGGAAAGCCGTTCGATGGAGCCAGGGATGCTGAATCTGGGGAAGGTCCTTCTGGGACCGCGTAGATAGGAAATTTTCTTTTCACTTTATAAAGTGTAATAATGACAATGGACATTAGTGATTTCTATTTCCTATTTATTTAGTGTAATAAAATGAGGCATTTAGCATCCTAAGTTCTCCAAATCAATTTGTCGCTAGGCCTACCTCGGGCACAACGAGGCTCCCAACTTAGGACACACTTTATATTCCAGCACTGTGTGTTTAAATATTGCAGCATTTTTTTTATGATCCCAACTAACTTGGTTACCTTCTGTTTTATTTTTTCTTTGTTATTCCGCTCCCCAAAGGTTAGTTTGTGCACTTTGGCAACATCATCCTATTCCACAAGATCCAAGGGCCCTCTATGCACTCCTCCTCTAAGTCCTATTAAGAACAAAAACAAGGGCAAAATGGAAGATTTGAATGTTAGAAAGGAGATCACAATAGCAGAGGCCATTGATGGCCATGGTATTCGGGTTCCCAATGAAAATGTGTCACAACTTGAGAAGAAATTGTTGAAGTTTCAAGAAGAGCTTGATCAGGTTCAGAACCTGGCCAACCTATCCTTCTCCCTCAGCACCCCAGACACCATCTCCCCTAATGACCGAAATCCCACGCCTCACAAAAGCAACAAAATAATCCTACTATCCCAATAAAGAACCAATGCAACACTTGCCACATTCCAAATAACAATCCATTACTTATCCTTGAACCACGAAACTCCACAAATGACCACTTTCACACCCACAACAACTCTATTTGCATGGAGACCGTGCCACTATCCACCCAACCTATATCTTGCACCCCTGAGTTTGAGGAAAAGGATTTACTTATAAGGAACTTAGATGAAGAGCTTCAGAAATTGACTACCCAAATCCAAGGCGTCGAAGGAAGTAAAGGTATTGAAGGGTTGAGCTGTAAAGATCTCTGCATATAACCAGATGTTGAACTGCCAGAGGGATAAAAACCTCCCAAGTTTGAGATGTTTGATGGTACAGGTGATCCGAGGGTCCATCTAAGAACATACTGCAACAAGCTGGTCGAGGTAGGAAAGGACGAAAGGATCCATATGAAACTATTCACGAGGAGTCTGAATAGAGATGCACTATCCTGGTACATCAACCAGGATCCTAAGAAGTGGTCAGATTGGGTAGGTATGGCCTCTGATTTCATGGACAGGTTTAGATTTAACACAAAAAATGCGCCAGATGTATTCTACATTCAGAATCTAAAGAAGAAGCCTACAGAAACATTTCGCAAGTATGATACTCGCTGGTGGTTCGAAGCTACTAAGGTCAGACCTGCCTTAGAGGAGGAATAGATTAACAAATTATTTGTCCTGGCCCATGACCCGCAGTATTATGAACGACTAATGTTGATTGAAAATCATAAGTTTTCCGACATCATCAAGCTAGGGGAACGAATTGAAGAAGGTATTAAAAGTGGTATTGTTACAAACTTCGAGGCCTTAAAAGCTACAAATAAGGCCTTGCAGTCTGGTGGTGTATCTAAGAAGAGAGACATGGAGGCCCTAATGGTTGCACAAAGGACCACGTCTCCCCTCAAATACAAAACCTATTATGTACCTTCAATCACATATCAGTTAGCTCCAAACTACCAAGCACCCTCCTACCAAGCCCCAGCACCAACTTATCAGTCACCTCCACCTCCCACATATCAGCCTGCCTCACCCAGATATTCCCAACCCGTACATGTATCCCAAGCCTACAATACCCAACCATCTCATTACCAATCACCCCCTATACGCCAAGACTTTCCTAGGCCCCGACCTAACTTTGATGGGAGGCCCCCAAAACAATACACAGCCATTGTCGAACCCATTGATTAGCTATATGAGAGACTTAAAACCATTGGTTATGTCACCCCTATCCCTACTTCAACCCCTAGAACCCTTATCATTGGGTTAACCCAAACAAATCATGTGCATACCATTCTCGCATGAAGGGACACACCATCGAGGAATACCGCTCTCAAAAGGACAAAATATAGTCCTTAATTGATAACAAGGTCATTGTAGCAAAGGAAGTCGCTCCGAATGTTCGCAAAAACCCCTTACCAGATCACAAGGGCAGGGGTGTTCACATGATTAAAATAGAGGATGATTGGGATCTCGAGGGATCCATCGGGTTGATCGCAAAAGGCAATGATCCAAAGAAACTAGCAATTACTCTTAACCCCATCATGGTCCAGATTTAACCATCCGGGGTCACTGAGGTTGACGTGTCTATCCCGCTTGAGTTTTAGGCAGCACCATCAGTCAAAGCACCAGTACCGTTTGAGGTTATAATTTTACCACCCAAAGAACATGTCCAATTTGAAGTAAAGATAGTTGCACCAATTCCAGTGGCGATGACCACCATGCTATCATTCCATACAAAGGCTATTCCTTGGGATTACACGGCCGAGGCTAGAAGGAAAGGAAAAGTCAGGTTCAGAGAGACTATCGCATCACAGGGTATGACAAGGACTGGAAGAGTCTATACCCCATAGCACTTCACTTATCATTAAAATAGGTGCAATTGACCTTTGGAGAAAGATACAGGCCAAGGAGTATTTGGTCATTGGCCAGTTAAACAAAACACCAGCGCAAATATCTATCCTATCCTTGTTGCAGAACTCCAAGACACACAAAAATGCTCTGTTGAAGGTACTGAGTGAGGTATACGTGCCAAGCGACATCATTGGCGGAGAAATGGCCAATATAGTGGGACAAGTCATAAAAAGCCATAAAATCACCTTCTATGAGGACGAGCTGCCGCCTGAAGGGTTGGGTCATAATAAAGCTTTACATATCACCGTGCAATGTGAAGACTACATCATCACTGTGATCCTGATTGATGGGGGTTCCAGCCTTAATATATGCCCATTGATAACACTCAAGAAGCTGGGTAAAAGACTATACGAGATAAAATAAGGAGCGATCAACTTGAAAACTTTTGATGGATCTCAGAAGTCCACTATCAGTGAGATTAGCCTGTGTATGCAAATGGGACCGACTTCGTTCGAGGTTGACTTTCAAGCGATAGATGTGCCAGCATCCTACAACCTGTTGTTAGGGTGCCCCGTCACTTGGCATAGCGTCACCTTCATAATAGTCATAGAACACATTATTCGGGGTTTCGAACCCACAGAACCAAGGTTGGAAGCATTACTTACCTCAAGCCAAGCCAAAACTCTAGCCCGCGATGCCTTTTCCTCTCGAATCGGCCTCCGAATGACTCGAATCCAACCAAAATCAGTTCATAACCATCAATATACGCTAAAGGAGTGAAACCCAGAAGTGATCATTCACGGTGACGGCAACAATCCTATATAGAGTCGTTAGACCATTCCGGCAATAGGGGAAGAAGAAAGTTAGGTGGAGACCCCTACCACCATATCGAGCGAGTCAATGCTCTTGACAAAGATAAATGGTGGGACAGCAATATCGAGAGTATATTGAACTGGAGTGGATACGAACCTGGAAAAGGGCTTGGCAAGAAACTCCAGGGGATTGCTAAACCCATAAATCTCAAGAAGCAGGGCACTACTTTCGGTCTGGGATACGAGTACACTTGGGAAGAATTTAACAACTAGTCGCCACCATGGCGCGGTCCTTAGTGTCCGCTAGAATAGCCAATACCACCTTTGGAGCAGACTTTCCAACAAGCTAACATTGTTTATGGGACAGACGAAGAGGAAGCACTTTCTGCAATGAAGAACTTATTCCTAGAAGACAATGACCTGGACTGCTGAGTTATTTTCGAGGAGGATGGAGAGGAAAATCCTTCCATACAAGATGTGAGTAGGGGAGAGTACCTCAACAATTGGACCATCAGGACCACCAGAGCCTGGCGAGCCTCGGGGTAGCAAGGCTAAACAAGCATTATGCACTATTTTTATTTTTACTAGATAATCTTTTCTTTTCGCATTTTCATTTCTGTAATAAGATCTTCAATGTTCAAAACAGCTATGGAATTTATCAAAGCATTTCGATTTTTTTCTTATGAATCAAGTACCTTATTATTTTTCTCTCATTACTTTACTTGCACAACATTACTATTACTTATCTTGATGAACCAATGACTGTGACATGTAACGAGAAAACGCAACAAATAGACGTTGACTCAGAAGAAGATGACATACCAGAGGAGATTGTCAAACAAGTTGAGAACTTTGAAAATAGACCTAAGTCCAACCTGGACGAGACAGAAATTATTAACCTGGGAGATGCAGAGAATGTCAAGGAAACACAAATCAGCAATCATTTGTCTCCATTGGAAAAGAAAGAATACACAAAATTTCTAAAGGAATATGAGTACATATTCGCCTAGTCATCTTGAGTCGAGGGTCTCCTGTAAACAGCCTCTCTGTCCCTCAGGGTAAGGGTAAGGCCTGCGTACATATTACGCTCCCCAAACCCCACTTGTGGGATTACACTAGGCGGTTGTTGTTGTTGTTGTTGTTGTATTCGCCTGGTCATATGATGACATGACTAGTCTAAGTACATCTATTATGGCCCATAAACTGCCAACTGATCTGACATGTCCACTGGTAAAGCAGAAGCTCAGGAAGTTCAAGCTTGATATGAGTTTGAAAATCAAGGAAGAATTCACTAAGCAAGTCAAAGCTAAAGTTCTCTGGGTAGTTGAGTACCCGACATGGTTAGCCCATATTGTACCAGTACCAAAGAAGGACGGGAAGGTAAGAGTTTGTGTCGACTACCGGGATCACAACCGGGCCAGTCTAAAAGATGACTTCTCCTTACCAAATATACACATCTTGATAAAAAAATTGCACCAAGCACGAGTTATAGTCATTCATTGATCGCTTCACCGGTTATCATCAGATCTGGATGGATGAGGAAGATGTTGAGAAAATGGCTTTATTATGTCGTGGGGAATGTATTGTTACAAAATGATGTCGTTTGGCCTGAAGAATAGAGGGGCCACCTACATGAGGGCCATGACTACCATTTTTCACGATATGATACACAAAGAAATTGAGGTATACGTGGACGACTTCATCATCAAGTCCAAGAATTCCATTGATCACATGGAAGATTTAAGGAAGTTCTTCAACAGATTGTGAAGGTACAACTTAAAACTGAATCCCGCAAAGTGTGCATTTAGGGTTCCCGCCGGAAAGTTGCTTTGGTTTATTATGAGCCATCGAGGAATAAAATTGAATCTATCAAAGGTCAAGGCCATTCAGGAACTTCCATAGCCAAAGACCAAGAAGGATGTGATGAGTTTCTTGGGAAGACTTAACTACATTAGCCAATTCATAGCACAATATACAGTTATCTGTGAGCCAATCTTTAAGATGTTGAAGAAGGATGCCGCTACCAAATGGACCGATGATTGCCAGAGGACCTTCGATAGATCAAGGAATACCTGTCAACACCACCAGTTTTGGTCCTGCCTGAGCCAGGCAGACCCCTATTACTCTATATCACAGTACTAGATGGAGCCTTCGGTTGCGTTTTGGGTTAGCATGATGAAACGGGGAGAAAGGACAGGCCATTTACTACCTCAGCAAGGAGTTCACTCCCGACGAAGCCCGGTATTCTCTTTTGGAACACACCTACTGTGCTTTGACTTGGGTGGCTCAGAAGATAAGACATTACTTCTGTGCCTATACCACATATCTCATATCAAGGATGGACCATTTAAAGTACATCTTTTAGAAACCCATGCCCACTGGCAAGCTAGCCAAGTGGCAAATCCTGCTAAGTGAATTTGATATTGTATATGTAACTCAGAAGGTGATCAAAGGACAGGCGTTGGCAGACCACCTTACTAAAAACCCCGTGGATGGAGAATATGAACCTTTGAAAACATATTTTCCCGATGAAGAGGTATCATTCATAGGAGAAGATATTGCAGAGTCCTATGATAGTTGGAGAATGTTTTTCAATGGAGCAGCAAATTTCAAAGGAGTTGGCATAGGAGCAGTCTTGGTGTCAGAAATCGGTCAGCATTATTAGGTGTCTGCCAAACTCGAGTTTCTCTACACCAACAATATGGCCGAGTACGTAGCCTGCATCTTAGGGCTCAAGATGGCCATTGAAATGAACATTCAAGAGTTGCTAGTAATTGGAGATTCAAACTTGCTTATACATCAGGTACGAGAAGAATGGGCAACCAAGAATTCCAAGATACTCCTGTATCTACATCATGTACAGGAATTAAGAAAGAGGTTCACGAGGACGGAGTTCCAACATGTCCCTAGAGATGAGTTCATTGATGCATTGGCTACCCTATCATCTATGATATAGCATCCAGATAAGAATTTCATAGATCCTATTCTAGTGAAAATTCATAATCAACCAGCTTACAATGCCCATGTTGAAGAGGAAGCAGATGGAAAGCCTTGGTTTCATGATATCAAGGAATATTTGGCAAAGGGAGAGTACCCAGATCTTGCCAACCATACTCAGAAACGCACACTGCGGAGATTATCCAACAACTTCTTCCAAAGTGGAGGAATCCTGTATAGAAGGACTCCTGATTTGGGATTACTGAGGTGTGTCGACGAAAAGGAAGCATCCAAGCTGCTAGAGGAAATTCATGCTGGGACCTATGGTCCATATATAAACGGTTTTGTCCTAGCAAAGAAGATACTCTAGGCTGGTTACTTTTGGATGACTATGAAAACAGACTGTATCTAGTATGTCCGAAAATGCCATCGCTGTCAAATACATGCAGACATGATAAAGGTACCTCCGAGTGAGCTCAACACAACCTCACCATAGGCGTTCGCCGCCTAGGGAATGGTCGTCATTGGACCAATTGAGCTGGCCATCTCCAACGGACACAGGTTCATCCTAGTGGCAATTGATACTTCACTAAGTAGGTCAAAGCAGCATCTTACAGAGCAGTGACTAAGAAAGTCGTGGCAGAGTTTGTCCCCAACCGCAATGTTTGCTGATTCGAGATTCCAGAGTCAATCATTACTGATAATGGCTCCAATCTCAACAGCGACTTGATGAAAGCCATGTGTGAAACTTTCAAAATTAGACACGTAAATTCTCCAGCCTACAAGCCTCAAATAAACGGAGCTGTGGAAGCCGCCAATAAGAATATCAATAAAATATTAAGGAAAATGATAGAGAAGCATAAACAGTGGCACGAGAAGTTATCGTTTGCTCTATAAGGGTATCACACCGCAGTCCGCACATCAACTGGGGCAACCTCCTATATGCTGGTTTATGGTACAAAAGCCACCATTCCCGTCGAAGTAGATATTCCTTCCTTAAGGATCATACAGGAAGCCGAGCTCAACGATGAAGAATGGGTGAAGATTCATTACGAGCAGCTAGCCATCATAAATGGGAAAATGATAGATAAGCATAAACAGTGGCACGAGAATTAATTTCAGCCGATCGTTGCACGAGCAGCAGTCAGAAGAGTCGACCCATCAAACTGGGGCAGAATTTTGAGGAAGACAACCAAAATTCTATAATAGGAGAAGTTACAATGTCTCAAACCACGTCACAGTCATCGGTTCATCCAAAACTATTTAATTATATATTTATGTTATACTTTTACAAAATCATGCATGATTATTATCGAAACTGCTTTGGTTAGCAATGCTACCCTAATGATACATACAAGTCAAAGACGATCAGAGCCAGCAAGGATACGAACTAACCTTTTCCCCTTTATAGAACTCACAATTTTTTCTTTGGATGCAGGCACAAAGATTACAAAATCATTGAATGCACTGCCCGCCCGTACAACAAACGTTGTTCAAGAACATAATTCTTCTAACCATTGCACTTGCCGACATCTGCTATCAGCATACGCCCACATTGTTCCACACGTCACTATGCTCCCAATAATCACCACGTCACAACCTGCTACCAGCTAAGAAAATCTAGTGCAATTTGCTATTTTATTTCTTGCATAAGGCTACTATTTTGCCTCTCGAGGTTAAGCTCTACCTCTATCCGCATTTTTATTGAGGCTACTATTCTACCTTCCAATCTACATAAGGCTAACATTCCACCTTCCAATCTGTATAAGGCTAACATTCTGCCTTCCAACTTGCATAAAGCTACCATTCTGCCTTCCGAGGTTAAGCTCTGCCTCTATCTGCATTTGCATTGCATAAGGCTACTATTCTGCCTTCCAACTTGCATAAGGCTACTATTCTGCCTTCCAACTTGCATAAGGCTACTATTCTGCCTTCCGAGGTTAAGCCATACCTCTACCTCCATTTGAATTGCATAAGGCTACTATTCTATCTTCCGAGACTAATTACTATCTCCATCCACATTGCACGGCTAAAAGATCGCCACATTGCACGACTGAAAGATTGCCACATTGCACGACTAAAATATCGCCACATTGCATGGCTGAAATATTGCCACATTGCATGGCTGAAAGATCGACACATTGCACGGCTGAAATATTGCCACATTGCATGACTGAAAGATCGCCACATTGCACGGCTGAAAGATCGCCACATTGCATGGCTGAAAGATTGCCACATGCTACCGCATGGGCTGAAACATCTCCAAATTATCCAAACGCATCATCGTTCGGAGGCACCATCCACATAGCCCGAGAACACCATGTCATGGCCTGGGGATCCTTTTCAATCTTTTGCATATCATTAATCAAAGGCACCATGGTTCGGAGGCACCATTTTCATGGCCCGAGAGCATTATTTCATAGCCTGCGAATCCTTTATTATATGCTTCATGGCCTAGGACATCATGGTCTAAGGACGTTGTCCTAACCGTCCAAAGATGGCATTCATGGTCCAACGATAATTTGCATCATGTTTAAATTTGTTCCCAATATATGCATGTATTACTTATTTGCAGGTAAACTGGCAAGCAACAACTGTCCTGGCAGGAGCATTTTCGCTACGGTGCCCGCAACCACATCAAACCTGACCACTCTCATAAGTCTTTCACTCACCCTGACCGAAACATTGCATCCGTTCTTGGAAAGTACCGGTCGACATACTCCGCTGACGGATCCTGAACTACATATGGCCTGATTCCTGTAAGACCGGGGATATGTTGGCAGCTCAGAAGGTCGAGCGTGGCCTATCTTCTTCAAACCATGTCGTTCGGTCAAAATTTGGCCAACATATCTATAACCGACAACTCTTTCATCCTTTCCGGGTAAAGAGGGGCAACTGTTGATACCCAATTTTTCCCTATATATATTTTATATGCAAAGTACTCTCAAAGAACTATCTGGTCGTGAACCACACTAGTAGATCTTGAGGGGTGCCTAACACCTTCCCCTTAGGATAATTTCAAGCCCTTACCCTATCTCTTGTTATCAAGCGAACCTAGAAAATAAATGTTGAAGGTGTCCTAATGCACCATAAATCATTAGGTGGCGACTCTTCAAATGCAAACCCAGTTCCCAAAAGGAACGATTTGTCTTATACCCAAAGTGTCATTAACCCGATTCTCCAAACGTGAGGAGGAAAAAATATGGGCGCGATAGGAGTTTGTATCGAATCATTAGCATTGTTGTTCTCTATGATTTTAAACCTTATTGAGATGAATTTTTTCATTGCTATGGAGTAATTTCCCTTAAGGTGTTGACGGATACTGTGTTTTGATAACTTGATTAGGGATTCAATTCTTGATAATTATTAGAATAAATTACTGAAGTTTTAATTCGTATTATGAAGTTATTTATTGTTTTTCTTAATCAAAAGAGGAGCTTGATAGTGAATTTCTTTACATCTTGTGCTCTAGTTTAAATTTGTGGTTCATTTAGGTAATCAAAATGTGACAACCCAAAGGGTCATCACCTATTTTCTTACCTATTTTGTACTTCCGAGGCCTTAAAACCTCATTTCGGATTGCCTCAATTTGCGTGCACAATCCGAGCGTGTAGCCGGAAAGCTTAATATGAGATTCTGTGAAAAATGCTAACTTTTGATATTAAAATGAATAAATTTGACTTCGGTCAACATTTTAGGTAAACGGACCCGGACCTGTGATTTGACAGTCCCGGAGGGTCCATAGGAAAATATGGGACTTGGGTGTATACTGGGAATCAAATTTCGAGGTCCCAAGCCCGAGAAATGAATTTTTTAGTAAAATTGTTTCCTGAAAATATTCAAGGAAACTGGAAATGAAATCTGATTAGAAAGTGATGCTATCGTGCCTGTATTTTGGTTCAAGCGCCCGGTATAGCTTTATATATGGTTTAAGCACTTTCTGTAAAGATTGGTTAAAAACGGACATCGTTTGACGTGTTTTGGACTTAAAATGGAAAATTTAATGTTTTATGAAAGTTGGAAGAAATCATGAATTTTGAGGCTTAATTCAATGTTTATGATTTTAGATTAGCGATTTGATCGCACGAATAAATTTGTAGGATGTTTTTGAGGTGGTGTGTATATTTGGTTTGGAGCCCCTAGGGCTTGGGTGACTTTTGGATAAGCTGCGGTGCATTCTTGAACTTTAAAATTTTTGCTGGTATGCCTGATCTGCAGTTTTCGCATTTGCAAAGCAGGTCTCGCAAATGCGTGCCTGACATCGCAAATGCGAGGAAGGAAAAATTGTGTTTTCGCAAATGCGATCAAATGGTTCACAAATGCGGAACATGGCTTCTCGCAAATGCGACCCTTTTGGTCGTAAATGCAAAGTCCCCCATTTTGGCCAGTGTTTGCAAATGCGAACCAAACTTTGCAATTCCCAGATCAGGTCGGGGTTCGCAATTTGCAAACCCCAATTCGCATTTCCCACATCTGCAACTTGCATTTTTCATACTTAGTCGATTTTAAGATATTTTTCACCCTATTTTCAAAACACAACTCCTTTGGACGATTTTTCAAGGACAAACCTTCTTCAAAATAAATTGTAAGCTAAGTTTGACTCATTTCTTTCAATCATTAACATCATTTAGCATGTTTTCAACTTAAAATCAAAGATTTTCATGGGAGAAATTGGGGGTTTTGGGTAGAACCTAGGTTTTTCTAAAACTGAGGATTTGGACCTCAATTTGATATCCGATTTCAAAAAAAATTATATATTTGGGTTCGTGGGGGAATGGGTAACCAGGTTTGGATTCGAACCTCGGGTTTTGACCATGTGGGCTTGGGGGCATTTTTGACCTTTTTGGGTAAAGCTTTGGAAAACTCATTTTCATGCATTGGGGTTGATTCATTTATTGTTTATTAATGTAATTAAATAATTTGTGAATAGATACGAGCGAATTGGAGGTTGAATCACGGGGTAAACATATAATTGAGACTTGAGTTGAATTCTAAGTATCGAGGTAAGTGTTCGGTCTAACCTTAGCTTGAGGAATTAGGAGTTGAGCCATAATTTCTACTTGTTTTGTGTTGAGTACGACTCATGGGCATGGTGATGAGTATCCATGCGTTGGTGTCAAGCATGACCGTGGGTCTTAAATTGATAATTGTGTATCCTTAACTGATCATATGAAAGTTGTGACTGAATATTGGTATTAGTTGTGCGAAGTAGAACTTGAATAGGACTGGTTATAGCTGACTCTCACTTGTCGGGATGTTTGACTTATTGTTATTGTTTCCCTTTCTGGGAAGTTATTATTTTTATTGTTCCCTTGCCGGGATTGTGTTGCGTATTGTCTTGGAAGAAAAGGGAGCGGGTGGTATGCCTACCACAAGTGATATTGAAATGGGAGCGGGTGGTATGCCTACCACAAGCAACATTGAAATGGGAGCAGGTGGTACGCCTACCACAAGCGATATTGAAATGGGAGCGGGTGGTACGCCTACCACAAGTGATATTGAAATAGGAGCGGGTGGTATGCCACCACAAGTGATATTGAAATGGGAGCGGGTGGTACGCCTACCAAAAGTTATATTTAAAAGGGAGCGGGTTGTACGCCTACCACAAGTGACATTGAAATGGGAGCGGGTGGTACGTCTACCACACGTATGATAAAATGAGAGCGGGCGGTACGCCTACCATGAGATATTGAGAAATGGGATCGTGTTGCACGCCTGCAACAGGATGAGTTGAACATGAAAGTTGTCTTATCTCTTTATTTTGTGTTAGAAGCTAAACTATAGATGTACTCTCTATTATTCCTGATATTTATTTTTATCTGTTGCCTCTGAAGCATGTTCCCTTCCCCTGCTTAAATTGTTTATTCTTGTTGTTTCACCGTTGTACTTGTATATATATCTGCAAAGGTTTATCTGGAATCTGGTCCTAGCCTCGTCACTACCTCGCCGGGGTTAGGCCAGACACTTACCAGCACATGGGTTTGGTTATGCTGATACTACACTCTGTGCTCTTTTGCATAGATCCAGGTGTTGGACAGCAGCTGTAGTAGTGCGGGAGTTAGCCTTCAGTCCAGCGAGACACCGAGGTAGCCTTGCAGGCGTTCGCAGACCCGACATCTCTTCTATCTTTATTTCAGTCTGTTATCTCATGTATTTTGAGACAAACAGTTATATTTCTTTCACACGGATGTATTTAGCACTCTTAGTAGTTCGTGAGTATGTGACACTAGTTCTTGGGTAGAGGCTTATGTTGATTTTCCGCATGTTGTTCAGATTCTTTAATTTAAGACTTCCGCTTATGTACTTTATTCCGTTGTTTTCATGGTATTATTGATAAATGTTAAAAGAAGTAAATTGGTTAATGACGAAGGTAGTTAAAGGTTGGCTTGCCTATCTCTCATCAGTAGGCGCCATCACGACTCCCGAGGGTGGAAAATTTGGGTCGTGACAAGTTGGTATCAGAGCTCTAGGTTACATAGATCTCACAACTCACGAACAAGCATAGTAGAGTCTGAGGGATCGGTATGAAGACGTTGGTATTTATCCCCTAGAGAATATAGAGTTAGTAAAAGTTTCACATTTGTTCTTTTTTGTCATGCGGTTCTATTTCCCAATGCTAATCAAAATTCAACTCTGTTCTTTTGCATATGGCAAAAACACGTGCTTGCTCATCTACTGATTAGTAGTTCGAGCCGCAGGCAGCTCCCACTAGTGGTAGAGGCCGAGGTAGGGGCAGAGCTCATCCCCGAGCAGCAACACCAGTAGCGGAGCCTCAGGTTGATTTTGAGGAAAAGGTTCCAGCCCCAATAGTTTTGGTGGGCCCAGCTCAGGTCCCAGAGGGGGTTTATTACTACCCCAATTCTTCAGAACGCTCTAGTATGATTGGTGGGCCTCATGGAGAGTATCACCCGAACATGATTGATTCATGTAGCACCAGCCACTTCTTCTCAGGCTGGATGAGGAGCCCACACTCCTGCTATATGCACTCCAGAGCGGTAGCTCCCCAGGTTCAAATTCCAGTGGCTCAGCCAGCTGTGGCAGTTCAGCCGGGGGTAGTTGCTCAGACCGGAGATGGAGCGGCTATGTCCGCGGATGCTTTGTGGAGGCTGGATAGGTTCACCAAGCTCTACACTACTACATTCAGCGGTGCTTCCAGTGAAAATCCCCAGGATTTCCTATATAGTTGCCATGAGGTTCTCAGGAACATGGGCATTATTGATACCAATGGGGTCGATTTCACTGCTTTTTGCCTATCTGGATCCGCCAAGACTTGGTGGAGGGATTATTGTCTAGCCAGGTCAGCCGGGTCGCCATCTTTAACATAGGAGCAGTTTTCAGTGTTGTTTATGGAGAAGTTTCTCCCCGTGACTCAGTGAGAGGCTAATCGGTGGCACTTTGAGCACCTCCAGTAAGGTTCTATGATGGTCACTCAGTATGAGACCAGGTTCATCGATTTAGCTCCCCATGCTCTTGTCATACTTCCCACCTAAAGAGAGAGGGTGAGGAGGCTTATTGATGGTCTGATTCAGCCGATTCATCTTTAGATGGCCAAGGAGGTCGAGAGTGAGATCGAATTTCAGGAGGCAGCCAATATGGCCCGCAGAGTTGAGATGGTCCAGTCACATGAAGGTGGTCGTGGGTCGGATAAGAGGCCCTGTCATTCCGACAGATTCAATGGTACCTCGTCTGGAGGTACAGATTTGTATGGCAGATGCCATCCTCCCTGGTCTCCCAGGGTACTTCAGGTGGTCGTAGTTCTCAACCACAGTATTTCGACCGGTAGCCCATCAGTGCACCACCTCTTCAAAGTTTTCCAGGTCATTAGCCCCAACAGTCGAGAGCTTGTTATACTTCTGGCGACATGAAGCACGTTGCTAGGTATTGCCCTCGCACCCCAGGGGGCCCTCAACATCAGAGTTCTCGTGCCATCGTATCGGCACCAGGTATTCCACAGCCAGCTAGAGGTGAGGGTAGAGGTGCTAGAGGTGGAGGTAGATGTCCTAGAGGTGGAGCTCAGGCTGCCAGAAGTGGAGTCCAGCCAGCAGTAGACCGACCTAGAGATATGGTTCAGGGTGGTAGAGCCTAGCCCCGCTATTATGCTTTTCAGGCTATGCCCGAAGCTGAGGCTTCAGATTCAGTTATTACAGGTAGGATTCTAGTTTGTGATAAAGATGTTTCAGTGTTGTTTGATCTGGGGTCTACGTATTCGTATGTGTCATCTTATTTTGCCTCCTATCTGGTCATGCCTAGTGATGTATTGGATATTCCTATTTATGTGTCTACACATGTGGGTAATTCTATCATGGTCGATCGAGTCCGTAATTCTTATATTGTAGTGATTGGGGGTCTCGAGACTAGGGTAGACTTATTGCTCTTAGATATGGTTGACTTTGATATCATATTGGGGATGGATTGGTTATCACCTTATCACGTGATCTTGGACTGCCATGCCAATACTGTGACCTTAGCTTTTTGGGTATGCCTCATTTAGAGTGGAGAGGTACTCCGGGTTATGCTACACGCGGTGTCATTTCGTATGTGAAGGCTTGGCGTATGGTCGAGAAGGGGCGTTTGGCCTATTTGGCTTATGTTGGAGATTCTAGTGCTGAGGTTCCTCCTATTGATTCTGTACCTATTGTCCGGGAGTTTGCTAATATTTTCCCTTCAGACCTGTCGAGCATGCCACCCGACAGGGACATTGATTTTTGTATTGATTTGGCTCCGAGAACTCAACCCATTTCTATCCCACTATATTGTATGGCACCACCAGAGTTGAAAGAGCAAAAGGACTAGTTTTAGGATTTGCTTGAGAATGGTTTCATTAGACCTAGTATTTCGCCTTGGGGTGCGCTGGTGTTATTTGTCAAGAAGAAGGATAGGTCCATGAGGATGTGCATTGATTACCGGCAATTGAACAAGGTAACAATCAAGAATAAGTATCCGCTGCCGAGCATTGATGACTTGTTCGACCAACTTTAGGGTGCCAGGGTATTCTCTAAGATTAACTTGAGATCTGGCTACCATCAGTTGAGGATCGGGGCATTCGATGTCCCTAAGACTGCTTTCTGCACTCGGTACGGGCATTATGAGTTCTTGGTCATGTCATTTGGGTTGACCAATTCCCCAGCAACGTTTATGGAGTTGATGAACTGAGTGTTCCGGCCTTACTTGGACTTGCTCGTGATAGTCTTTATTGATGATATCTTGATATAATCCCGCAGCTAGGAGGAGCACGAGCAGCACCTTAGAGTGGTTCTCCAGACTCTGAAGGATAGTCAGTTATATGCCAAGTTCTCCAAGTGTGAGTTCTGGCTGAGTTCAGTTGCATTTCTAGGTCATGTTGTATCAGCAGAGGGCATTCAGGTGGACCCGAAGAAGATTGAGGCAGTTAAGAACTAGCCTAGACCATCATCAGATATAGAGATTCGAAGTTTCTTGGGATTGGCATGCTACTATCGTCGATTCGTTGAGGGGTTCTCGTCTATCGCAGCCCCGATGACCAGGTTGACCCAGAAAGGTGCCCAGTTCAGGTGGTCTAATGAGTGTGAGGCGAGCTTTTAGAAGCTCAAGACATCTCAGACCATGGGACTGATATTGGTTTTGGCCACAGGATCAAGGCCTTATACAGTCTATTGTGATGCTTCCCGTATTGGGCTTGGTACAATTTTGATGCAGGATGGCAAGGTCATTGCCTACGCTTTGAGGCAGTTAAAGATTCATGAGAAGAACTATCTAGTGCATGATTTAGAGTTGGAAGCTATTGTTCATGCATTGAATATTTGGAGGCACTATTTGTATGGCATGGTGTGTGATGTGTTCACTAATCACAAGAGTCTTCAGTACTTGTTCAAGCAAATGGAGTTGAATTTGAGGCGGAGGAGGTGGTTGGAGTTGTTGAAGGCCAATGTGGTGGCCGATGCTTTGAGTAGGAAATTAGCCAGTATGGGTAGTCTTGCTTATATTCCGGTCAGTCAGAGGCTACTTGATTTGGATGTTCAGGTTTTGGCTAATCAGTTCGTGAGACTGGATGTTTCTGAGCCCAGCTGAGTATTAGCTTGCACGGTCGCTCGTTCTTCATTATTGGAGTGTATCTATGATCGGCAGTTTGATGATCCCCATTTGTGTGTCCTTAGAGACTCGGTGCAGCGAGGAGGTGCCAAACAGGTTATATTAGATGTTGATGGAGTCTTGAGATTGCAGGGGAGAGTTTGTGTGCCCAATGTGGACGGGCTTCGAGAGTTGATTTTAGAGGAGGCCCATAGTTCCCGGTACTCTATTCAACCGGGCACCGCGAAGATGTATCAGGATTTGCAGCAACATTATTGGTGGCGTAGAATGAAGAAGGATATGGTAGCATATGTGGCTCGTTGTTTGAATTGTCAGCAGGTTAAGTATGAGCATCAGAGGCCTTGTGATTTATTTCAGAGGATTGAGCTTCCCGAGTGGAAGTGGGAGCGGATCACTATGGACTTTGTTACTAGACCTCCGTTGACTCGGAAGAAGTTTGACGCAGTATGGGTCATTATTGATAGGTTGACCAAGTCAGCACATTTCATTCCTGTGGTAATCTCCTATTCATCTGAGATATTAGGTGAGATTTATATCCGGGAGATCATTTGCCTTCATGGGTTGCCGGTATCTATCATTTCGGACCGAGGTACATAGTTTACCTCGCGCTTCTGGGGAGTAGTTTAGTGAGAATTGGGCACACGGGTTGAGTTGAGCACCGCATTCCATCCCCAGATAGACGGTCATTCCAAGCGGACTATTCAGATTTTGGAGGATATGATCTGAGCTTGTGTTATTGACTTTGGAGGTTTGTGGGATCAGTTCTTGCCGTTAGCAAAATTTGCCTACAACAACAGCTACCAGTCAAGCATCCAAATGGCACCTTGTGAGGCTTTATATGGTAGGCGGTGTCAGTCTCTGGTTGGATAGTTTGATCCTGGAGAGGCTCGGTTGTTGGGTATAAATTTGGTTCAGGAGGCCTTAGAAAGGGTCAGGATCATTTAGGATAGGCTTCGTTCAGCTTAGTACAGGCAAAAGAGCTATGCAGATCTTAAGGTTCGAGATATAGCTTTCATGGTTGGTGAGCGGGTATTACTCCGAGTGTCGCCTATGAAGGGCGTGATGAGATTTGGGAAGAGAGGCAAGCTTAGCCCTAGATTCATTGGTCCATTTGAGATTCTTGATCGAGTGGGAGAGGTGGCTTATAGACTTGTATTGTCGCCTAGCTTATTAGCCACGCATCCAGTTTTTCTTGTATCCATGCTTCGGAGGTATCACGACGATCCAGCCCACATGTTAGATTTCAGCACTATCCAGTTGGACAAGGACTTGTCTTATGCGGAAGAGCCGGTATCTATTCTAGACCGGCAAGTTCGTCAGTTGAGATCCAATAGTTTCCCTTCTGTTCGTGTTCAGTGGAGAGGTCAGCCTCCTAAGGTATCGACCTGGGAGTCTGAGTCTGATATGCGGATTCGTTATCCTTATCTTTTTTCCGACTTAGGTACTTCTTTCTTTTGTTCATTCAAGGACGAATGATTGTTTTAGAGATGGAGAATGCGACGACCCAAAGGGTCATCACCTATTTTCTTACCCATTTTGTACTTTCGAGGCCTAGAAAACCTCATTTAGGGTTGCCTCAATTTGAGTGCACAGTCCGGGTGCGTAGCCATAAAGCTCAAGTATGAGATTCTGTGAAAAATGCTATGTTTTGATATTAAAATAAATAAATTTGACTTCGGTTAACATTTTGGGTAAACGGACCAGGACCTGTGACTTGACGGTCCCGGAGGGTCCGTAGGAAAATATAGGACTTGGGCATATGTCCAGAGTCGAATTCTGAGGTCCCAAGCCCGAGAAATGAATTTTTGAGTAAAATTATTTTCTTAAAATATTCAAGGAAATTGGAAATAAAATCTGATTAGAAAGTGATGGTATCGGGCCCGTATTTTGGTTTTGGCGCCCGGTACAGGTCTTATATATAGTTTAAGCACTTTCTGTAAAGTTTGGTCTAAAACGGACGTCGTTTGACGTGTTTTGGACTGAAAATGAAAAATTTGATGTTTTATGAAATTTGGAAGAAATCATGAATTTTGAGGCTTAATTCGATGTTTATGATGTTAGATTAGCAATTTGATCGCACATATAAGTCTGTAGGATGTTTTTGAGGTGGTGAGTATATTTGGTTTGGAGCCCCGAGGGCTCAGGTGAGTTTTCGATAGGCTCCGGTTGCATTCTTGAACTTTAAAAATTTTTTTTGTATGCCTGATCTGTAGTTTTTGCATTTGCGAAGCAGGTCTCGCAAATGCGAGCCTGATATGTCAAATGAGAGGAAGGGAAAATTCTGCTGAGTTCGCAAATGCGACCAAATGGTTCGCAAATGCGGAACTTGGCTTCTCGCAAATGCGACACTTTTGGTCGTAAATGCGAAGTCCCCCATTTTGGCCAGTGTTCGCAATTGCGAACCAAACTTCACAATTCCCATATCAGGTCGGGGTTCGCAATTGCAAACCCCAGTTCGCATTTCCCACATCTGCAACCTGCATTTTTCATACTTAGTCTATTTCAAGACATTTTTCAACCCATTTTCAAAACACAACTCCTTTGGGCGATTTTTCAAGGACAAACCTTCTTCCAAATCAATTGTAAGCTAATTTTTACTCATTTCTTTCAATCATTAACATCATTTAGCATGTTTTCAACTTAAAATCAAAGATTTTCATGGCAGAAATTGGGGGTTTTGGGTAGAACCTAGGTTTTTCTAAAACTTGGGATTTGGACCTCAATTTAAGGTTCGATTTCAAAACATATTATATATTTGGGTTCGTGGGGGAATGGATAACCGATTTTTGGTCCAAACCTCGGGTTTTGACAACGTGGGCTCTGGGGCATTTTCGATATTTTTGGGTAAAACTTTGGAAAACTCATTCTCATGCATTGGGATTGATTCATTTAGTGTTTATTAATGTAATTAAGTAATTTGTGAATAGATACGAGCGAATTGGAGGTTGAATCACGGGGTAAAGCTATAATTGAGACTTGAGTTGAATTCAAAGCATAGAGGTAAGTGTTTGGTCTAACCTTAGCTTGAGGTATTAGGAGTTGAGTCATAATTGCTACTTGTTTTGCGTTAATGTCACGCCCCAAATTCGAGGGACATGACCGGCGCTCGAGCGGGTATCCCCAGTCAAGCGGACCTGGGTGTCTTTCCTATCCCACGTGTTACCCCCACATTTTCATTACTTAATAACCAAATGAAATAGCCATTCATAATTGAAAACACATTTTATTACAAAACATACACAACATACGTGGTTCTTAGCATGTTTTACATCTTACACCGCCCAATATACAAAATACATATTTACATAAGCTCGCAACCCACATTTACTGTCTAAGGAGCCTCTAAGGATACAAAAGGATGATACAATACTTGCCGGTAACAAGGCTCTAGCTATAACTTACACCAAAAACCAAAACAAGACTCCGAAATTAAAAGCGGCATGAGCCACGCAAGGCCCCGAGAGGAAAGGAGCCCACCAATGCATCTGACGGAAAATGAAGGGGAGCTACGATCGGTGGACTGGAGTACTTGTTATGGATCTACCTACAATCATGACACGAATATAGCGCCCCCGACAAAAGGGATGTCAGTACATTTGAATTGTACTGGTATGTATGAACAAACCTTGCCCTAAGTAAACTCAAACCATACACAAGTTGCAAGCAATAACAGAATCAATAATCGAATACACAATTAAGGAACAATCAATCCAAACAAGTCTACAATTTCTCCTTTTTCCCTTCAACATTTCCACATCAATGATTTCACAATTTGATGCACTAGTAGAGAACAATGATAGAAGCAACAACCAAACACACATGAAAGGAACAATCAAGCCAAACAAGTTTACAAACTCTCCTGTTTCCCCTTCCACATTTTCACATCAATGATTTCACAAGATGCTCATATTTTGTTTCAATAGTGATTTTGATCACTTTCCACCCTTATTACCTCGGCCACCCTTATCACCACAACCCACACCTTATTACTTCGTGTTGCGGCACGCAACTCTATCCCATCGTACAGATACAATTCACAAACAACACAACAACAATCAACAATTCACAAAGATCAACAACAACACTTCTTAAGAACAGCCACAACAATTTACAAGTTTCCATAACCATCAATACCGTTTTCCATCATTTTCAACAATTCATATGCAATTTAAGTCACCATAATAATTAACCACAACAAGCCAAATATGTTATTACCACAGTTGGTCCAATTGCATCATTTATGATTTTTCTTCCATCATTTGTTTCTCAACTCTTACCACATAACACTTTCACAATCACGCATTTAGTTCATTGTCAATTACTTGCACCATTAAACCACAAACACTCAATAAAACCAATCAAACACCCAACAAACCAACCACAAGAATTTCACAAAAATCCACGTAGATATCACACATCAAATATTCGTACACCAAACAAGGTGATTTTACAAAGGTCAAAGTTAGCCATACATACCTCAAAGAGCTTTTCCTTAAGTTACTACAACGTTCCGGAAATTCTAGCAACTTCAATCTATTTTGAGACATAGCAAAATTGAGCAAAAATTAGAAAGATATTCATAACTCTAGTTCATTTGAGCATTTTATCAAATACTAGATTAGCATCTTGATTTCAAATCCCGTTTTCAAGACTTCCTTTATTCCCTAACCCAATCTTACTTATTTAAGTTAAACAATCTTTCCATAAACCTAAGTTGTACATGTATGTATACACAATACTAATACACCCAAGAATCATACCTCAATATCCCATCTTATACTCTAAACTCGAAATTAAAACCTAGGGTATAAAATCTTACCTCTTAGATGAAGATCTTGTGATTGGGTTCTTTGATTCTTGAAGATTGATGCAAGGTTTGGATGATATAAATGTTGGGTTCTTCCTTCTCTCTCTAAAATACTCTCACCTCTCTCTAAAATCAGTAGGAAATGACCCCAAATGAAGCCCCAAAGGCTATATATAAAAATGGGGTCGGGTTATGAAAATTAGAAAATTAACCCTCCGATGTCAACTATGCTACCGCAGAATGGGTATGCGGGCCGCGGATTCGTCGCAGAACTCGTTGCCCAGAACTGGGCTGTTCTGCCTCATTCTGCGACCATTCTGCTATCGCAGAATAGGTTTTGTGGTCCGCAGATTTCACACAGACTTGCATTTTTCCAGCTTTTGGTAATTTGATCATAACTTTGTGTAGGAATGTCCAAATGACGAACAGTTTGAAGCGTTGAAAACTAGACTCAAAGAACTTTAATTTTATAGGTTATACATCACCTAAAACCTTATAGATATTTAGATATACTTGTTCAAAGCAGGGTCTTGTGCGAACTCATTTGAAATCTTAGCCTATAATGGACTTTTCCAATTTTTCTTATACTTAGGCCTTTCCTTGGACCCCAAATTACTTACCATGAGACTTATACACATATTTAACAATTCCAATTGATGTACACCATGTTAATACC
>MU756750.1:78237-93632 GCA_026770625.1 Nicotiana glauca
CAGGCAAATATATCACGAAAGTAGAAATTATTAGGTTCAACTGGGAGATATAACTCTATGTAACCTTAAACATGGCTCAAATAGCTCACAACAGGGGTACAAATATAAGAACTATCACAACATGAAGCTAAGAAATCAATCCAAGGTATATCAGATCTTAAATACTACCCCGAGCGTGAAAAATACCCAGGTGCTCGCACATGGACTCAACCCTACACGTGCGCCACCCATAGTGCGTAGGTATCATAAATAACTAAGGCAACAAGTGCCTCAACCAAGTTTAGGTAAGATACTTACCTCAGCCAAGCCAAATTAATTCTCTAGATGTGTCATCCCGCACGAATCAACCTCCAAATGGATCGAAACTAGCCAAAAAAATAAATATTTCAAATAATATCATAGAAATCAAATGCAAACGATAAAAGTCAAATCTTTAATCAAATACTCAAAGTCAACCAAAAGGTCAATCTAAGCCTTACAAACCTTGGAACTCGAAAAAACTCACAATTCCGACAATTCATTCGAATGTGAATCCAATCTTAAAATTTTCATCCAAAACTGACTCCGAATGGGGGTTCAAATATTCATTTCTTACTTTAGAAATTTTTATCCAAAACCCTCAAAATGCACTTTCTTATCCTTCAAGCCAAATCCCTCTTGTCTTCTTTAAGATTTCTCGGTTTAGAGCTAAAACCAATGATAGATTCATGTTATAAGTATAAATTCGAGTTAAGTTTACTCCAATGAAGTATATGAAAGCTCTTCAAAAAATCGTCTCTTCTCGAGCTCCAAAACCTTGCGAGAAAAATAATTAAATTCCAAAATAAGAAAAATCACAGCAACTGTCCTAACCCCAATCAGATTCTAGATAATCCCGAGCTCATATCTGATAAGCCTAACATGATCCTTGCGATATTATACCCAAGATAGCCTTTTGAATTACCCATTTTGGCCTTAAAATGAGGGATATATGATGTTTTGATATTTTAAAGGAAGTTTGAAATTTTCATGGACACGGTATTTTAGGAATTGTTTAAACCAGAAAAATCAGCATTTGAAAAATCTTCGTGTTAGCATCCCAAAACTCATTCGGTACCTCTCGGACACAAATCATATATGCATTCCAATTATAAAACATGATACAAACTTGCTTGCTCACTCAAAACAATGAAAGATGTTATCTTAACTCGATATTGACCGTGGTCAAACTCCAAATCCTTAAGCTAACTAGTCTCTCGACCAATGATTCAAAACACACTCGAGCCCTTTGGGACCCCATCTAAGAATACCATCAAGTAAAAATATATTATACAAACTTATCCATGGGCTCAAAACACCCATGGGAACATCACGATAAAGAATCGAAGGTCAACCCGAATAGAATTTCTCTTAAATTGTTAAAATCTTAATTCCTTCAAAAGAGTGTGAATCATAATTATAGGTTTCGAATTACTTCCAAACTTTGCACACAAGTTCAATTTAACTATGTAAACATATCCAAAGCTTCGAAGCACAAATTGGACATCCAAGTCAATTCTTAGTCAAACTTATGAACTTTTAAGCTCTTCAAATTGCCATCTTTCGAGAAATAGTGTCGAATTCTTTTAGGAACCTCCAAAATAAAATCTAATCATATGTATAAGTCCAAAATTAGCATATGAACCTACCGGAATAATCAAAACCTGATTCCGAGTTTGTTTACCCAAAAGTCACACATTTATCAACTCTTCCAACCTAAAGCTTCCAAATCGAAAGTCATTCTTCCAAATCAATCCTGAACCACTCGAAAATAAAAACCGATAATACATGCAAGTCATTATACATCATATGAAACAACTCAAAACCTCAAACCTTCGACTGGAATGCCGATGCTCAATTGAGCCTACGGGTCATGGATATTTGAGCCAAATTGGTCTATCTATTGCCTAAACTTTGTTCTTCCTTCTATCAGTTGTTCTGCTATATTTGAAAGACCATTATAGAGAGACTTTTGAAATTTTATTAGTTAAGCCTTTTCCTCTAGCAAAGATTGGCTTACTATATCTTCTTCTTCAACTATTACCTCTTGTAGGAACTCACTCTCTTCATCGAGTTGAGGTTGTTCTTGAAAATTGGCCATTAATTCTTCCATTCTAGCCTACAGTACTTTAATTTCTATGGCATTTTTTTTAAATTTCATCATTTTGTTCAGCTACTTGCCTCACCATTTCCATAATACGGGCAACACATTCCACATCCTCCACTTCATTGCTCCTATTAAACTCACAAATATTATTAGAAATATTATATAAGGGCTCGGAGAAGGGTAAAAAGAAATAGGACAACCATTCCAATGGCCACTTGATAACCACACACATTACAAAAATTCCACTCATAAGATTGAGATTCACAATTTCGCCACAACTGTGGTCCTCCAATATATAGACACGGATCACCAAAATAAAGAATAACCAATATTCGACCAATTCTCATTCCAAGATGCTATTTAAAAAAGTAATTAAAGAAGTACTACACTAAACTAAAATTATAAAGTTGAATAGAAAACAAGTAAAAGTCCAATCTAGCAAAACACTCAATTTAACAGTCCCCAACAATGGCACCAAGAACTTGTTGCTCCCAAATGCACACACAAGTATACGTGGTCGACAAGTAATATAGGATTTTAAGTACATATATTGTACCCACATGGACTTATAATTAAATATCAATAAAATTAAACCCAAGTCATTAATATATTCAAGCGATTTTCTAAAGTATGAATATTTAACTAAAATCAATCTAGAGTAGCAAACTAAGAAATTAAATGAAACAACTAGCAAGCTACGATACGAATTCACTAAGAGAAAATATTCCAGAGATATGGGTTAGCTAACAATCCTGTTGAGTATTCCACTTAAATTATTTAATTAATTTATTTAATTTATTAATTGACAGGGTTTATATTATGTGTAGTATTCTTCCAAAGTACTACTTGTCTATCCAGGTTAACCTAAAGCCTATATTCTTATGAAATTAGAATTAAAAAGAAAACGTTAGTAATTC
This sequence comes from Nicotiana glauca, assembly GCA_026770625.1. Taxonomy (NCBI): domain Eukaryota; kingdom Viridiplantae; phylum Streptophyta; class Magnoliopsida; order Solanales; family Solanaceae; genus Nicotiana; species Nicotiana glauca. The sequence continues at coordinate 81,280 of MU756750.1, forward strand.
TTGTATAATAACCAAGAAAGGGGATTAGGTATATTCCTATCCTAACCGCAAATTTGTTTCCGATATTTAGGTTAAGATCCTACTCTACTCAATCCTTTTTGCAATCTACAATTTCCTCTCCCGAGTTAAACCCTAAATTCGTAGATAGTATTTATTAGTGACCAAGGAAAAAAATTAAGAGCAAGATTGAATAAATAAACTAATATGATAAAATAATAATAACAATTATAACTTCAAACTACTACGTTCATATAGCACCCCACAACTCTAGAACTAATAAATTATGAAATTGAAGAAGAGAAGAGAAGAGAAGAAAAACTAGTTAGAAGCCTCCTCCAAGCGTAGTGCGTGTTTCCCATGTGAATTATCCTTCAAAGTATGTTATATATCCTCCTAATTAGGTTTAGGACCATTTTATACGAGTTGGGATAGTGTAGGACCGAAATAACCTTGTCACAGGCGAAATAAGAAAAATCCTGCATGCAGGGTCCAGGCCAGCGCTTCGCGCTGGCCCTGGCGCAGAAACCAAAAACATTTTCACGTTCAATTCCTTCTTTGCTTCCAAATCATTGCCCTTCCCTTTTGTCTTAAACTTGGGGGACAAACACCAAAGGGTTACTCTTCATTTGTATCCTTATTTTATTATTTTATTATTTTGTTTTCCTTTCTTTTTCTTCTGTGTTTTATTCAGTTTTGCTCCAGATCTCTTGTAACGACCCGACTGGTCATTTTGAGTTTTTGCACCTTGCTCGCCAGTTCTCGGGCATGACTAGCCCCGTATGATGTATTATGAATTATGTAAATTTGGTTATCTCCGTTAGGTGATTTGATACTTGGGAGTGTGATCGGAATGCATTTTGGAAGTCCGTGGAAGGTTCAGGATTGAATTGGCGAAATTAAGATTTTGGTGTTTTTCGGTTGTTAGTTGAGATTTTGATATAGAGGTCGGAATGGAATTCCGAAAGTTGTAGTAGTTTTGTTTTGGAATTTGGGATGTGTGTGCAAAATTTTAGGTTATTCGGACGTGGTTTGGTGTGAGTTTTTATCAAAAGCTTAATTCCGGAGATTTTGGAATGCTTAGGCTTGAATTCGATGCAAATTTGATGTTTTAATGTTGTTCTGAGCGTTCCAAAGGTTGGAATAAATTTTAATGATATTATGGGATATGTTGTCATGTTTGGTTGAGTTCCCGAGGGCCTCGGGTGAGTTTTGGGTGGTTAAACGGAACAATTTTGGACTTTGGACTTGGCAGTTTTTGTTGGTTTTGTTGCAGACAAATTGTTCTTCAAGTTCGCGGTCAGGGACTCGTGTTCATGGAGGGTTTTTTTATGTGATGATATTTTTTGTTCTACGTGTTTGCGAAGATGAGAACGTATATGCGAAAGTGGAGGATTCATGTGCATCTCAGATGCGAGACTGGGATCACGTTCGGATAGAGGAGTAAGGTCGTTGGGCACCCCAGGCCCATGTGCTATGCGTTCGCAAGAGCTGCATCATGTTCGCGGAAGCCTGATATGGCGAAGCATTGCATTTGCGTGGAATTATCCACATTCTCGAAGGGAAAAGTAGAGAGGCAGTGAATTTGGTCTACGCAAACGTGAGAGGCCAGTTGCGTTCGCGAAGAAGGAAATTAAGGCCTGGGCAGAATGTTTTAAGGTCGTTTTGTCCGCGAAGGTGGGGTTTATTTTTTCCATTGTTGGTCATTTTTGGAGCTTTTTGAAGGAGTTTGAAGAGGGATTCAAGGTGAATCACTTTGAGGTAAGATTCTTGTACTTAAAACTCGATTATTATGTGAATTTTACCTAGTAAATCATGAAAATTAAGCCAAAAGGTGAAGAATTAGGGCTTGGAAATTTAGACTTTTCATTGAGGATTTGAAGGACCATTTAGGGTCAGATTTGAGAACTTTTGGTATGTATGAACTTGTGGGAATATAAGGAACCTATTGGTGTAAAAAATTTTGAATTTCGAGATATGGGCCTGGGGGACGGGTTTTGGTAATTTCGGGATTTGTGCCCTTTATTGATTGTTTTCACTTGGGCTTTATTCCCTTGGCATATTTTGACGTCCTCATTCTGATTTTGGATATATTTGACGCTCGTGGAGGCCGATTCGAGGGGCAAAGGTGTCACGAGCTAGGGAATTAGCCGGTTCGAGGTGAGTAATGATTGTAAATGATGTTCTGAGGATTTAAAACCCCGGATTGCACATCGTAGTGCTATATTGAGGTGTGGCACACGCTTGATGATAAGCGTGGGGTCGTGCACTATTGGGAATTTGACTTGGTCTATCCCGATTGATGATTTTTCCGCGTATTTGACTGAAATCTATTTGCTTTCATTATTATTTGGGCTGAATGCCATAATTGGGCTTCGTGCCAATTATTTGAACCCTTCGAGAATTTCTTTTGTTGATATTTTCTCACTGTTTTGATTTTATACTTGAACTCAGTTATGTTATTTTCCACGGTTTTCAAAACTCAACAATGTTCACTCAGTTTTAATACTCAAATGATATTTAAATGATGTTTTCGGCTGAAAAACATTATTTGCTATTGCCCTAGAGGCTTATCTGATTTTGATTGAGTAAGGATGAGGGCTTGTGTTGTGAGGATATCTTTTGGGTCCGGCTGCACGCCACAACGGTGATACACTGACTTTGATTATGAGGCTGAGGGCCTGAGATTGTATGCCACGAGGTGGCTTGATATTGATATGAGGCCGAGAGCCTGTTTATGATGCCACGAGATGGCTTGATATTGTGTTTAGGCTGTAAGGGGCCCGTCCAGGAGTCTGTACACCCCCAGTGAGCGCGGCTACCCATTGTGATATGAGATATAGCCTGAGGGGCTGGTATTGTTTTATGTGATTGCTCGAGGGGCTGGTATTGATCTGAGATATTGTCCGAGGGGTGGAGTTGTTGAGTTATAGACCGAGGGGCGAACCTTTATGTGTTTATCTATTTATTGACCTTTCATTTACCTGTTTAGTTGTGTAACTGTGCCCGAGGGGCAGATTCTCTATGCTTATCTATTCTAGTTGTTTTGCATTCAATTGCTTAACTGTTGAATAGCCATTTTTGAAGAAGTTTTAAACTAAGCTAAGATGCTTTAAGAGATTTCACAGCTTCATTGCTTTCTTACTGGTTTTGTATTACTTCTATATAGCATGTTGATGCACTTTTCGTGATTTTTTATCTCTCAGTCTTTATTTATGATTATTACTCACTGAGTCAGAGTACTCACATTACTCCCTGCACCTTGTGTGCAGATCCAGGTATTTTCTGAACCCCGTAGCGAGTATTGGTTGATCGGAGGCAGAGTCATCGGAGTTTAGCAAGGTAGCTGCCGGCGTTCGTAGCACTACTTTTCTCCCTCTTTATTCTATTAGTCTGTACTTAGTGCATTTTAGACTTTGTCAGTTGTATTTAGACCTTAGTAGATGCTCATGGCTAGTGATACCCCGATATCGGGCTATGTTGGGTTGTATTCCGTGAATTGTTTTGTATTGTCATTGTTACTTCTGAGTTTATATCATGTTTTAGACGTAATTCTTATTGCTTAATTGCTTAAAAACTGGATTAGAAATGTGTCGGCTGGCCTTGTCTTCACGAGAGGCGCCATCACGAGGGTTTGGGCTTAGGGTCATGACATCTCTTCATCTTCACGTCGCTTTATTTCTACACAGTTAAAATATAATATTAAATATAAAGTAATATAATTAGTACTCAAAACATGATTAAAAGTACTAAAATATAAGGCAACAATGGCTAAATATACATATTTTTTCCGAACATCACATGTCATGCCTAATCGCATCTCTCCAATACTCGTTCGGCCTACCTCTACCTCTCTTTGACCCCCACTATAATCAATCTCTTACACCTCCTTGCTGGGGCATATGTGCATCTCCTCTTCACATGCACGAACTATCTCACCCTTACTTCCCGCATCTTCTACACCACAGAGGCTATTCCCACCTTGTCCCACATATCTTCTTTTCTAGTCATATCTCATCTAGTATTCACACACATCCATCTCAGCATTCTCTTTTTCACTACTTTTATATTCTGAACATTAGAGGTCTTGATTGACCAATGCTTCATCCCATACAACGTAGTTTATCTAACAACCACTATGATGAACTTACCTTTAAGTCACAGTAACACTTTCGTATCATACAAGAAGCTATACGAGCTTCGACTTTATCCACCCTACTCTAATACGATGTGTCACATCATCATCAATATCCCTATTACCTTGGACTATAGACCTAAGATACTTGAAATTTTCTCTATTAGGAATGACTTGTGTATCTATTCTTACGTCCATGTTAGCCTCTAACTCACGTCTCTGAACTTGCACTTCAAATATTTTATCCTAGTCCTAATCAACCTGGAACCTTTAGACTTTCAAGGTCTACCTCCAAGCCTCTATCCTAACGTTAATAGTACCTTATGTCTCATCAATCAGAACTATGTCATCTGCAAAAAAAACATGCACTAAGATACCTCTTCTTGAAAGTATCATGTAAATTCATCCATCACCAAGGAAAATAAGAATGGACAGAGAGTTGATCCATGGTCCAATCCCATCATGACTGGACAGAGATTAGAGTCTCCCACTATCCTCACCTAGGTATTGGTTCCATCATACATGTCCTTAATTGCCCAAGTATATATGACAAACACATCTCTAGCCTCCAAACATCTCCACAGAAACTCCTTGGGACTTTATCGTAAGCTTTTTCTAGCTCAATGAACATCATATATAAGACCGTCATATTTGGTAGTCAATCGTCCCGACATTAATCCAAATTAGTTTTTGGAAATAGGCACAACCCACCTCACCGTTAACTCCATCACCCTCTTCTAAAACTTTAGAGTGTGGTTTAGTACCTTGATACCCTTATAGTTCATATAATTTTGAATATCAAACTTGTTCTTGTACAAAAGAATTATCGCACATTACTTCCATTCCTCCGTAATTTTTGTCATTCTAAAAATTACTATTAAACAACTCAGTAAGCCATTCCAAACGTGCCCTTCCCACGCTCTTCTGACATTTTATCCGGATCTCATCTAGCTCTATCACTCTACCCATACTCATCTTACACATAGCCCCCTCAATCTTTACCTGCCTACAATATACACAATTTCGACAACTCTCATAGTGCTCCAAATCAACTAACACAATTTTGCATCCTTCTCCTCATTCAACAGCCTATGAAAGTATATCTTCCATCTACGTCTAATGTGTGCCTCTTTCACCAATACTTTGACATCCTCGTCTTTGATGCATTTCACTTGATCTAGACCTCTTTCACCAATACTCTGCACAATAATTTTCAAGTTTTTCATATTTGGTTGGTTTAAATGTTTTTGAAGATATTTTCCTCATGAACTCATTTTTTCCTCCAATTGGAAAAAATGACTTTCCAACAAAAAAGAGAAAAATATTTTTCAAAACTCTTTTTCAACCTTTCCCACGCTCGACCTCCCACAACCACCACAACACCAACCCCAACCATAACCCAATCCCACCCCCACCCCCACCTCTACCCTTACCACCATCACCCCATCCCTTAGATCCCACCTACCACCATTCCAACCCTTACCTATTTTATTTTACATAGTGATTGATTAAATTATATATTATTTCAAGAAATACCACCTGCTACCTAAACAAACACCTAAAAATAAGTAACACAATCACTTATTTTTCAAGGAATTATTTTTCATATTACAATGAAAACGTTGTTGTTCATACCAAAACATCATATATTAACTCAGATTAGTAAACATCATATGCCTAATGTTTGACCAGTATTAAACAATTGATAAAGTATATTTTTCTTAGTAAGACATTTGTCACGACTCCAATTTTCCTCCACAGGATGTCGTGAGGCACCTTGCCTCTAAGACTAGGTAAGCCCAACACTTACTGAGCTAATAGAAGAATTCAATCATCAACTGACAAATATGAAATAGAAATCTTTATACACAACTTACAATCCCAAAACCGGTAGTACAAGTCGTAAGCTCTACTAGGTTTTCTAGAAAATCCCTAAATTCAACTGTTCGAAATAGAATTTAACAGTATAAGTACAATATCAGAAGGTGACTCCATGGCCTGTGAGTGCAAAGGCAAGTTTAGCTTAAGTATCCACAGCAATGCTTGACCAGCTAGCTAATAATTAAAAATAACCGAGCCATCTAGATTTGCACAAAAATGTGCAAAAGCGTAGTACGAGTATACCACAGAGGTACCCAGTAAGTATCAAGACTAACCTCGATGGAGTAATGACAAGGGGGTGTCAAGACACCTACTGGACTAAACGACCTGAACAAGTATGAAGTTAAACTAACAGGGAAACAATGTTAATATAAAGCTAAGAAGGATGAGGAATACAAAATAATACTTGCGATGATACACTAGTAACATCAATTTTTAACAGGAATAGTCAGGTAATAATATTTTAGAGTAAGCTGAATACAGTGTAAGTCCGGTGAAACCAAATAAAGGAAAAACTAGCAACAACTCAATAAGAAGAACTGCTATCACACCAGATCTGTTCAAGCATTTCAATTAGGTATCAAACCACAAAATCACATCTCGCATTTCCCGATTCATGAACCCTAAAAACTTGGAATCTTGTGAGCACATTACAATCCATAACCACATGAACGACTCACGTGTAAATAGAATGACCCCCACACAGAAGGCAAGTAGACGAGAGTATATGTAAATGGTCACTAAATCAGTATTCATCTTCTCAAACCGATATGGTGATTTTATTAGTGTGTATGCTTGTTCAAGTGTTCTACAAAAATTCAAGTTAAAAAGTAAGAGTAGGGGCAATGAATGGCACTTAATAAACGATCACCACAAAATATGCAGTGTAATAAAGACAGCAATGAAGTTGAAGTAACGACTAGTACAACAAGATTATCTAGATAGAACTAAGCAAATAGTGCAACACGAAGAAAGATATTCATTAGTATTCTAAGGAAACAACAATCAAAGACAAGTACAAAAGAAGAGGGAAATATCAACAAGAGCCACCACAAAGGTACCGCCTCGTAGTCTCAAATCATAAAATGAATCACAATTGTTCCTTATATCATTGCGGGAGCCTTTATATTTAGTTTTGAAAATGATTTTTCCTGAAATAGCGTCCCACATTATAGCCCACCTTATCACACCGGATGGCTTCTAGTAGTTCCCCTACTAGCCACGCGTATGAAGCCTACCTTATCTCACTGGATGCATTTCAAGACCCAAACCTTATACCACAGCATGCATATCAATAGTAATAACAGCACGGCTGAAACCTCGTGCAACGCCCAAATAATCAAATAACACATGTACCAAACATAACAACTCAATAAAATGACGTTCACAATATGTGCCCATATGACACAATATTTTCTCAGAACTGTTTCAAAGAGGAGGAAGATGTAACAACCCGACTGGTCATTTCGAGAGTTGTAGCCTCATTCCCCCATTTTCTGCTTCTTTTGTGTTATACAATTGTATTATGACCTACCGGGTTAGTTGGTTTAGGTGGGGAGTGATTTCAGAATGAATTGAGACACTTAGTCTCTTATTTGAAACTTTAAGTTGAAAAAGTTGATCAGATGTTGACTTATGTGTAAACGACCTCGGATTTAAATTTTGATGGTTTCTTTCGCTCTGTTAGGTGATTTTGGACTTAAAGAGCTTTTGAATTGTGTTTTGGAGGTCCGTAGTAGAGTTAGGCTTGAAATACCAAAAGTTGGAACTTTGGAATGTTTGACCGGGAGAGGAATTTTTTATATCGAGGTCGGATTGGATTTTTGGAAGTTGGAGCAGGTTCGTAGAGCCATTTATAACTTGTGTGTAAATTTTGAGGTCAATTAGACGTGATTTGATAGGTTTTGATATCGTTTCTAGAATTTGGAAATTTCAAAGTTCATTAGGCTTGAATTTGTGTGTAATTCGTGCTTTTGATGTTGTTTGAGGTGATTTGAGAATTCGACTAAGTTTGTCTGATGATTTGGGGCTTGACAGTATATTTTGTTGAGGTCCCGGAGGTCTCGGGTTGTTTCGGGCGGTTAACGAATCATTTTTGGCCTTTGAGTGATATCTAATGTCTGCATCTGTGTTCTTCTGTTTCCTTATATGCGATCGCATGAGTTCATCCGCGATCGCGTAAGCTTATTTGGGCGGAGGTGATTTTTGTTCTATGCGGTTGTAGAGTAGGGAACGCGATCGCGTAAGTGTGCTAAACTATGCTTCGCGAACGTGAGGCTAAGGGCGCGTTCACGTAGAAGGATTTGAGCAGAGGAAGAGGTGAGGCAATTTCTTTACGCGATCGCATGAAGCTGTGTGCGATCGCGTAGGTTTTAAGGTAGTATTACGTGATCGCATGGATGTATCCGCGTTCACGAAAGGTAAGTTGAGGGGCAATATATTTTGTGTTAAATGATCGCGAGACTATTTATGTGATTGCGATGAAGGAAACATGGGTAGATAGTTTAATTTCAAAAAAGAGGGTTTGAAGGAAACATGGGTAGATAGTTTAATTTCAAAAAAGAGGGTTTGAACATCATATTTTGAGCTAGAGACCACGGATTTGGGCGATTCTTGAAAGGATTTTCATGGAATTGAGTGGGTTAAGTGATTCTTACTTGGCTTTTATTAAATCCCATGATTTTATCTTTAATTTTATCATCTAATTTGTGATTTGGGGTGGAAAATTAGGGAAAAAGAGAAAGAACTCTTGAGTTAGGATTTTGAGGTTTTTAGTGGGATTTTGTTATCGGATTTGAGAAAAATTGATATGGTTAGACTCGTGAGTGAATGAGATTTAGGGTTTTGTGACTTTTGTCAGATTTCGAGACTTGGTCCTGGGGGATGGGTCGGGCCGATTTTGGATTTTTTGCTATGATTTAGTACTTTCTTTGTGGAATTATTTCCTTTGGCCTATATTGATCGTATTGTACTACTTGCGGCTAGATTATGGATGTTTTGGAGACCGATTTGAGAGGAAAAGGCATTTTGGAGTAGAGATTTGCTCGGCTTGAGGTAAGTAATGCTTTCAAACTTTGTTCTGAGCATTCGAAACCCCAAATTTCGTGTTATGTGATAGGTATTGAGGTGACGGTTGTACGGGCGTGCACCGTAAGAATTGTGACCTTTTCGATTCCATGGCACTGTATAGTGACTTAATCTTGTTGATATCCATGTTTTCATCATGTGATAAAGTAATTGAGCTATCAATCATGTTTAAGCTTTATGCCGGTACCGTTGGGATCCATAGTGGCCGTTTCTTGTTGGCACCACACTATTTCCTTTCCACTCAATAGCCGGCTCGTTAGGGAACTCGAGCCTCATGACTCTCGTCCGACAGTCAAACTTGGCAAAGCACGAATAAAGCCAGTCCATCCCCATGATTACATCAAAATCTACCATTCCAAGCTCAATAAGATCGGCCGTGGTAACACGACCACACACCGTGACAACACAATTCCTATAAACTCGTGAGGCTGTAATAGAATCACCAACCGGAGTCGATACAGAGAACGACTCATGAAGCTGTTCGGGTTCTGTCCCAAAACTTGAAGCAATGAATGGGGTGACATAAGACAAAGAGGACCCCGGATCAATAAGAGCATAACAATCAATGGCCTGAACAGACAAGATACCTGTAACAACATCTGGAGAAGCCTCAGCACTCTGGCGACCACTCAAAGCATAGAACCGGCTAGGTCCACCCCTACCACGAGCTCCACCCCTAGCTGCACCGCGCCCTGCTGGGGCTGGAGGACGCACTGATGATGTAGAAACTGAAGAACCGGATGACTGGGCAGATCCCCTACCCATACCCTGACTGGGCGCACGGCAGTCCCGCTGGATGTGACCTCTCACCCCGCACCTATAACATACCGGGATATCTAAATAGCAAGTCTCTGTATGAAATCTCCCACACTTGGGGCATGTAGTTCCACCCTGCTGCTGAGACCTCACTCCTGAACGACCGGACTGGCGGGACCTCCTACTGTCTGAACCTGGTCTCGAGTGACTGCTCTGCTGATAACTGTGCACGGATGGCGGTGCACTCGCTGAGGACTGAGCATATGACCGGGATGGCCCTGATGACCCTCTCCCCGGAACTGGTCTCCCTGAGTGACCCATTGACCGGGCCCTGCTGCTACTCTCCCTTTCTGCCCGAATCTTCAACTTCCTAGCCTCTGTGGCCTGAGCGAATCCTACAATCTTTCCATAATTCATATCTGAGTGCAAGGCCGCTGTAGCAGCCTCATTCACCACCAAAGGACTAAGTCCCTGAACGAAACGCCGAACCCGAGCATCCATGGTCGACACTAACTGAGGAGCATACTTGGACAACCTCACAAACTCCATGTGGTACTCCCAAACACTCATACTGCCCTGTTTGAGAACCTCGAACTCAGTGGCACGGGCTGCCATTGTCTCGGCAGGCAAGAAGTGGTCCATAAAGGCATCTACAAACTCATCCCATCTAGCCGGAGGTCTTCCCTCCTCACGGGAATCCTCCCACATCTCAAACCACGAACGCGCTGCTCCCCTCAACCTGTATGAAGCCAACTCTACCCCCTCTACCTCTGTAGCCTTCATCACTCGAAGGGTCTTATACATCTCATCAAGGAAATCCTGCGGATCGGCCTCTGGGTCTGTGCCTGAGAATTCTGGAGGGGCCAATCGCAGAAACTGGTGGACTCTGGAACTGGAGGAATCTCCCTGTCCGCTAGAGGACGCAGGGGCATCATGAGATCTCTGGGCCTGGGCGGCCACTAACTGGGTCAACATACGGATGGCTCCTCTAAGGTCCCCATCAGAAACCCCGGGACCGGAAGCTGGAATTGTATCAGAATTAGGAATATTGGCCGGAGGGATGGTGGCACCCTCTGCCGCAGCCGGAACAGGAATGCTTGGATCTGGAATAGATGGGCCGGGCAGATTCAAGGCCGGTGAGTCACTCTCACCCACGGCATCAGGTACATGATTCACAGCCACACTTGGGGTGGCGTCGGCCCCAAGGCCGAGTCTAGCTTTCTTCTTAGGTGCCATTTCTGAAAATTTCGGAACAAGGCACGAGTTAGACATAAATACTTCCCATTTTCACTTCACCGCACGATATAGAATAACAAAGAAGTGGGTAAATTCCTAAATGTCCATGCAGCCCCCTACTTATAGATGTGGTCGACAACACACCGATAAGAAGGGCTCTACTAGACACGGCTCCGAGACATCCTAGGACACTTTAAAACCTTAGGCTCTGATACCAAGTTTGTCACGCCCCAAATCGAGGGACATGACCGGCGCCCGACCGGGTAGCCCCAGTCAAGCGGACCTGGGTGCCTTTCCTAACCCACGTGTTACCCCTGTATTTTTCATCACTTATTAACCAAAGGATTAAGCAGTTTATAATTGAAATCACACTTTTTCAAACATTCCCAACATGCTTAATTACTTAACAAATTTACAACTTACAAGGCCCGACATATATCTACATAAGTCCATAATCCCACGTTTTCTGTCTACGGAGCCTCTAAGATATGACAGGATAATACAGTACTCGCCGGTAACAAGGCTCCAGCTATACCTTATACAAAACCAAAATAAGACTTCGAAATAGAAGTGGCATGAGTCATGCAGGGCCCCGAGAGGAAAGGGGCTCACCAAAACGGCCAGTGGAAGATGAAAGAGTGCTACTGCCGATGAACTGAAGTACCTGCTACGGATCCACCTACAATCACAACACGAATGTAGCNCACAAAGAAATAACAAGTCAAGGCAAACAAGTTTTCAACACTTAACTTTGTTTCAAGTAGTCCTCAAACCGTGCACAAGTAGAAAACAACAATAGGAGCAACAACCAGACACACATGGAAGGCATAATCAAGCCAAACAAAGGGACAATCAGTGCCCTACAGGTTACAAACTCTCCTGCTGTCTCTTTTCACAATGCCACATCAATGATTTCACAAGTGGTACACATATCGATTTCAATGGCGATTATGATCGCTTTCCACCCTTATTACCTCGGCCACCCTTATCACCACAACCCGAACCTTATTACTTTGTGTTGCAGCAGGCAACCCGATCCCACCGTACATTTTCAATTCATAAACAATCACAACAACAATAATGAACAATTCACAAAGATCACAACAACGACAATAAGCAATTTACAAAGATCACAACAACATTTCCTTAAGAAGTAACAACAATGATTCACAAGTGTTCCCATAACCATCAATACTATTTTCCGTCGAATTCCACAATTCACAAGTGTTTCCATAGCCAATAGTACCAATTCCACTATATT
>MU756755.1:0-11268 GCA_026770625.1 Nicotiana glauca
ATAAACTTAATTATTCCTAATTATAAACTTGAATTTTATATACAAATGCAATATATTTTTTATATTTTTATTTATGTAAACAAATAAATATGCATAGATAAATGCCAATAAGACAAGAAAAATAATCACAAAATTCACAACAATTGCAAGCAAACTAAAATGGTTTTATTTTGAATTTTTGGGAGTATTCCTCTTATAGGGCAAAAAAATTACGTGCTCACACCTGTCGGTCTAGAACAGCTACCGGCTCCTCCTCATAAGATAAATCGCTGTCCAACCGGACAGTGCTGAAGTATAACACATGTGTAGGATCACCGTGATACCTCCGAAGCATAGACACATGAAAAACTGGATGCATGGCTAATAAGCTAGGTGGCAATACAAGTCTATAAGCCACCTCTCCCACGCGATCAAGAATCTCAAACGGACCAATGTACCTAGGGCTAAGCTTGTCCTTCTTTCGAACCTCATCACGCCCTTCATAGGCGACACCCGGAGCAATACCCGCTCACCAACCATAAAATATACATCTCGGACCTTACGGTCTGCATAACTCTTCTGTCTAGACTGAGATGAATGCAGCCTCTCCTGAATGATCTAGACCTTACCTAAGGCCTCTTGAACTAAGTCTGTACCCAATAACCGAGCCTCTCCCGGCTCAAACCACCCGACTGGAGACTGAAATCGCCTACCATACAACACCTCATATGGAGCCATCTAGATGCTGGACTGGTAGCTGTTGTTGTAGGCGAACTCTGCTAAAGGCAAAAACTGGTCCCACGAGCCTCCAAAATCAATGACACAAGCTCGGAGCATATCCTCCAAAATCTGAATAGTCCGCTAGGACTGACCGTCCTTCTCAGGATGGAACACTGTGCTCAACTGAACCTGGGTGTCTAACTCTTGCTGAACCGCTCTCCAGAAGCACGAGGTAAACTACGTACCCCGATCTGAAATGATGGATACCGGTATACCATGAAGAAGAACAATCTCCCGGATATAAATTTCCGCTAACCTCTCGGATGAATAGGAGACTGCTAGTGGAATTAAGTGTACTGACTTGGTCAGCCTATCAACAATGACCTAAATGGCATCAAACATCTTCCGGGTCAATGGAAGTCCAGTAATGAAATCCATGGTAATCCTCTCCCACTTCCACTCGGGAAGCTCAATCCTCTGAAACAAGCCACCGGGTCTCTGATGCTCATACTTGACCTGCTTAAAGTTCAAACACCGAGCCACATACGCAACAATTTCCTTCTTCATCCTACGCCACCAATAATGTTATCGCAAGTCCTGGTACATCTTCGCGGCGCCCGGGTGAATAGAATACCGAGAACTATGGGCCTCTGCTAAGATCAACTCTTGAATCCCATCAACATTGGGCACACAAACTCGCCCCTGCATTCTCAAAACACCATCATCACCTAAGGTCACCGTCGTGGCACCTCCACACTGCATCGTGTCTCTCAAGATACACAAATGGGGATCATCAAACTGCCGATCACGGATACGCTCCAATAGAGAAGAACGAGCGACCGTGCAAGCCAATACTCTGCTAGGCTCAGAAATGTCTAATCTCACAAATCGATTGGCCAAGGCATGAATATCTAAAGCAAGCGGTCTCTGGCTGACCGGGATATAAGCAAGACTACCCATGCCAGCGGACTTCCTACTCAATTCATAGGCCACCACATTGGCCTTACCCGGGTGATATAAGATAGTAACATCATAATCTTTCAACAACTCCAACCATCTCCTCTGCCTCACATTCAACTCCTTCTTCTTGAACAGGTACTGAAGGATCTTGTGATCCGTGTACACCTCACACATCACACTATATAGATAATGCCTTCAAATCTTCAAATCATGAACAATCGCTGCCAACTCTAGGTCATAAACCGGATAATTCTTCTCATGAATCTTCAACTGTCTCGAAGCATAGGCAATAACTTTGCCATCCTACATCAATACTGCTCCAAGACCAATACGGGAAGCATCACAATAGACTGTGTAAGGCCTTGAACCCGTAGGTAAAACCAATACTGGTGCCGTGGTTAGAGCTGTTTTTAGCTTCTGAAAGCTCGCCTCACACTCATCTGACCATCTGAACTGGGCACCCTTCTGGGTCAATCTGGTCATGGGGGATGCGATAGACGAAAATACCTCTACGAACCGACGGTAATAACCTGCTAACCCCAAGAAACTCCGAATCTCGGTCACCGAAGCTGGTCGAGGCCAATTCTTGACTGCCTCAATCTTTTTTGGGTCCACCTGAATTCCCTCTGCTGATACAATATGACCCAGAAATGCAACCAAACTCAACCAGAACTCGCACTTCAAAAACTTAGCATATAATTGTCTATCCTTCAGAGTCTGGAGAACCACTCTGATGTGCTGCTCGTGCTCTTCCCGGCTGCGGGAGTACACCAGAATATCGTCTATAAAGACTATCACGAACAAGTCTAGATAAGGCCTGAACACTTGGTTCATCAACTCCATAAATGCTGCTTAGGCATTGGTCAACCCAAATGACATGACTAAAAACTTGTAGTGCCCATACCGAGTGCGGAATGCTGTCTTAGGGACATCAGACGCTCTAATCCTCAGNTTGATAAAACCCTTCTCTAGTAAATCGTGCAACTGGTCCTTTAACTCTTTTAACTCTGGCGGGGCCATATGATACGGCGGAATAGAATTGGGATGCGTGCCCGGAACCAGATCAATATAGAAATCAATGTCTCTGTCGGGCGGCGTACCCGGCAAGTTTGAAGGGAAAACCTCAAGAAACTCCCGAACAATAGGAATCGAGTCAATAGAAGAAACCTCTGCGCTGGAGTGGCGAACATATGCCAGATAAGCTAAACACCCTTCTCGACCATGCGCCGAGCCTTAACATAGGAAATAACACTGTGAGTGGCATGACCTGAGGTCCCTCTCCACTCTAGTCGGGGCAATTCTGGCAAGGCCAAAGTCACCGTCTTGGCGTGGCAATCCAAGATGGCGTGATAAGGGGACAACCAATCCATCCCCAATATGACGTCAAATCCACCATATCTAATAGCAGTAGATCAACACGGGTCTCAAGACCCTCAAACACAACCACACAAGAACGATGCACCCAGTCGACTACTATAGAGTCACCCACCGGTGTAGACGCATAAACAGGAATGTCCAAAGCATAACTAGACATAGCTAGGCAGGGTGCAAAATAGGCAGACACATATGAATATGTAGACCCAGGGTAAAATAGCACTGACGCATCTCTATCACAAACCAGAATAGTACCTGTAATAACAGCATCGGACGCCTCCGCCTCTGGCATAGCTGGCAAAGCATAAAACTGGGGCTTTACCCCACCTCTATGAACCATGTCTCTAGGACGATCGGCCACCGGTTGACCCCTATCTCTGGCAGTACGGCCTCCACCTCTACGGTCCCGACCTCCACCTCTATGATTCCTACCCCCGCCCCTGACTGGCTGGGCAGGCTGTAGGTCAACTGGTGCCTGAATCATGGGCGAGGGCCTGCTACTGTGACCGTGTACCCCTCAATCTCGGGTAAGCTCTCCTGATATGACCATACTCACCACACTCATAACATCCCCATGTACGATGAGACTGGCCCTGACGGCCTGAATGACCTCTACAAACACTCTGAAGAGGCTGTGCACTGATGGGCTGTTGATCAGAGTACTGCCCACAAAAACCGCGATCACCTGAGACACCCTGTGAAGCCTGGAGGGCTGACTGAAAAGGCCTGGAAGACTGGCCCCTATCATGAGAATCCCAGCCTCCATATGAGGCACCACCGAATTGACCTGAGTGACGGGGCCTCTTGTCTGCCCTATAACCATCCCCATGTGGTAGAACCATCTCGATCCTCCGGGCCACATTGGCCGCCTCCTGAAAAGTAATTTCACTACATGCCTCTCTGGCCATCTGAAGACGAATAGGCTGGATAAAACCATCAATAAATCTCCTCACCCTCTCCCTATCAGTGGGGAGTATGACGATGACATGGCGAGCTAGATCGGTAAATCGGGTCTCATACTGGGTGACCGTCATAGACCCCTGCTGGAGGCGCTCAAACTGACTCCGATAAGCATCCCTCTAAGTAACGGGAAGAAACTTCTCTAGGAACAACTCCGAGAACTGATCCTAAGTCAAAGGCGACGACCCTGCTGGTCTGGCTGAACAGTAATCCCTCCACCAAGTCTTGGCAGATCCAGATAAACTAAAAGCCGCAAAATCAATTCTATTGGACTCCACAATGCCCATGTTCCGAAGAACCTCGTGGCAGCTATATAGGAAATCCTTGGGGTCCTCAGAAGAAGCTCCGCTGAATGAAGCAGTGAAGAGCTTGGTAAATCTGTCCAGCCTCCATAAAGTATCTGCGGACATAGCCGATCCATCACCAGTCTGTGCAACTACCCCCGAATGAACTGCCGCAGCTGTCTGAACCAGTAGAACCTGAGTCTGGGGAGCTACCTGCTCCGAAGTACGTGTAGTAGGAGTATGGGCTTCTCCTCCAGCCTGGGAAGTGGCAAGCTGGTGCTGCAGGAAGCAATCCTGCTTGGGTGACACTCTCCATGAGGCCAACCAACCGGACCAATGCGTCCTGAAGAACTGGGATAGCAATAAACCCCTCTGGAACCTGAGCTGGGCCCACCGGAACTGTCTAGGCTGGGGCCGGAACCTCCTCGTCAAGGCCAACCTGAGGGTCTTCCACTGGTGTTGCTGCTAGTGGCTGGGCCCTGTCCCTACCTCGTCCCCTAGAGTGGCCACGTCCTCTGCCCCTAGTGGGAGCTGCCTGGGGCTCGGACTGCTGATCGGTGGATGAGGAAGCGCGTTTTCTCGCCATCTGCAAAAGAACAGAGTAGAAATTCAATCAGCATTTGAGAAACCAAATCGCACGACAAGAAAGAACAAATGATAGATTTTTCCTAACTCAATAGATTCTGGGGAACAAGTGCAGATGTCTCCGTACCTACCCCTAAGACTCTACTAAGTTTGTCTGTGAGTTGTGAGACCTATGTAACCTAGTGCTCTGATACCAACTTGTCACGACCCAGATTTCCCACCATCGGGATCGTGATGGCGCCTACTCATGGTAGCTAGACAAACCAACTTATTTACCTTTTTATCATTAAACAATTATCTTAACAGTCTATAGCATCAATATAAAATATTAATTTTAATAATAACAATAGCGGAAGTCTGTCTGATAAATACGAATCAAAATATGGAACAGTTAAATATATCCTCTACCCAAGATTTGGTGTCACATTACTCACGAACTTCTAAGAATAAACTAAATACAAAGGTATGAAAGAAATATAATAGTTGTCTGTCTCGAAACAATGAAGCAACAGTCAAATAAGAAAAAGCATAAAAAGAGACGTCGGGCCTGCGGACGCCTGCAAGGCTACCTCAGTCTCGTGATAATGAAATCCTTCTCCCGTACTACTGCTGTTGCTGCTCCTCAAAACCTGGACCTGTGCAAAAATACACAGAAGTATAGCATCAACACAACCGACCCCATGTGCTGGTAAGTGTCTAGCCTAACCCCGACAAAGTAGTGACGAGGCTAGGCGGGACACCATATTAACCTGTGCAGTTATAAATATACAATGGAAACGAAATACCAACAACTAACAACATGGGAGGGGAAACATGCTATTGGGGAATACAGTATTAACAGTAATCCAGAGTAACAGAATAAAGCAGTTAGATTTACCGAAGAACAAGGTATCAACACTCGTTATAAACACAAGATACCAACAGCTGTTGCGGCGTGCAACCCGCTCCACAAATATCACTCTTGCGGCGAGCAATCCGCTCCACAAATACCACTGTTGCGGCATGCAACTCGACCCATACCATTTATCAGGTATCATTGTTGCGGCGCACAACCCGATCCTCAATATCATTATTGCGGCACGCAACCCGCTCCTCAAGATCATTTAACAGTCTGGTTCCCTAAACAACAGTCATAATTAAGGGACATAACAATAAGCAAACATTTGACAAAAATTCCGGCGAGGGAAAAGAATCCAACAAGTTCAACCAAACGTCCTGGCAAGGGAATAATCAACAAGTCTTTCTTTTTCTTAAGTTTCTTATCTTATAATTCACTCTACCATTTTTGAGCCAACGCTCCAAAGAATCCAGTCATTTCATATACTTTCAATATTCGTATCACATTTCGAGCCAATGCTCCCAAGAATCAATTAATCATTTTACCGTTCACATGTTATTCACAACATTTAGAAATCCTCTAAACACGGAGTTCACCGCCAAGTCATGATAATCACATTTAAGGACTCACGGTAATGCTAGACACCAATGTATAGATACTCGTTACCATGCCTATACATCGTACTCGATCACATAGCAATTAGCAACAAGACTCAACTCCTATTCCCTCAAGCTAGGGTTAAACCAAACACTTACCTCAAAGCCTCGAAATCCACTTAATCCTCAACTATAGCTTTACCTCGTGGTTCCACCTCCAATTCGCTCGAATCTAATCACAAATTGTTCAATTACTTTAATAAACACTATATGAGTCAATTTGAATGCATAAAAATGATTTTCCCAAAAATTCCAAAAATGCCCCCAAGCCCACATGGTCAAAACTCGAGGTTCGGACCAAAACCCGATTACCCATTCCCCCATGAACTCAAATATGTAATTTGTTTTAAAATCGGACCTCAAATCGAGGTCGACCTCCCCAATTTATAGAAAACCTAGGTTCTACCCAAAAACCCCAATTTCACCCATGAAAATCCTTGATTTCAAGTGAAAAACATGTTTAATGATGTTAAAGATTGAAAGAATCGAGTAGAAATCAACTTACAAGTGATTTGGGATGAAGTTTTCTCTTGAAAAATCGCCTATGACATTTGGGTTTTGAAAGAATGGTGAAAAGTGATGAAAATTCGACCAAGTATAAAATTTGTTGGGCTGCGGATATGGGAATTGCGAACATTGATTCACATTTGAGAATAATGCTTGCCTGGGAATTGCAACATCTGGGATCGCATTTGCGAACTCAGGTCTGGCTGCCTAACTTCGCATTTGCGAATGTTCTATCGCATTTGCGATCAAGGCCAGCTCGCTTTTACGAGCAAGGGCGTCGTATTTGCGACTACAGCCCATTATCCCAGACTTCGCATTTGTGAAGTATTGATTGCATTTGCGATCTTGCCCGACTTTCCCCTTCTTCACATTTGCGATGGGAATTTGCATTTGCGAGCCTCGCATTTGCGAGAATTCCTTCGCAAATGCGATGCCAACAGACCTGACCTGAAATTATTTTTCTCAAAGTTCAAAATGCAACTCGACACCTATCCAAAACTCACCCGAGCCCTCGGGGCTCCAAACCAAACATGCACACAACCTCAAAAACATCATACGAACTTACTCGTGCGATCAAATCGCCAAAACAACATCATTTACATAGAATCAAGCCTCAAAACACATGATTTTTCTTCTAAACATCATGAACTTTCAAACTTGGAACTCATAGTCTGAAACACGTCAAACGACGTACGATTTCGACCAAACTTCACAGAAAGTGCTTAAACAATACATAAGACTTGTATCGGGCGTCGGAACCAAAATACGAGCCCGGTACCATAGTCTTTTAATCAATTTTCATTTCCATTTTCCTTAACAATTTCAGAAAAACAATTTAACATAAAAATTCTTTTACTCGGGTTCTAGACATCGGATTTCGACTCCGGGCACATGCCCGAGTCCCATATTTTTCTACGGACCCTCCGGGACTGTCAAATCACGGGTCCAGTTCTGTTTACCAAAAATGTTGACTGAAGTCAAATTTAATCATATTAATATCAAAATTCTTTACATTTTTCACAGATTTTACATATTTCAACATAAAAGCTTTCCAGCTACGCGCCCGGACTGTGCACGTAAATCGAGATAAGTAAAAATAAGGTTTTCAAGGCCTCAAAAACACGGAACGAGTGAGGAACCAGGTGATGACCCTTTGGGTCGTCACAAAATTGCTGCAAAGCTCCATCACATATGTTTTTTCACTGTGATTATAGGCGATAGATTTTGGGGCGCATCTTAAACCTTTTTTGGTATACAGTTAGTGATCCAAAGCACAATAACGGGCACTCCTGGAAACTGGACAGAGGATTAAGAAATGACTGAAGTCTCTTTGGGCACCTAATTCTTTATGCATTCTAGGGATTAGGTAGAAGGAATGGAGGCATATGCTTTGAAAGACAGTTTAAGCATGTACGAATTAACAAATATAGATGTTCACATTTATTTTTTGGTGTAACTATAATATGTACAATGTAACAATTTTGACATCATGATGGATTTCACTTAATCATTACATGGTCAAAATGAGCTTTAAACCTTTTCTTAATGCATTTTTTATTCCAGAAAGAACAGGGAAGCCACAACTACCGGCCAGATCTAAGAATAGGAAATCCATCTGAACATCAGAAACACATAGTATCACCTTTTACTATGGAGCAACTAATCATGAATGACAAATTATGAGTGAAGGTTCATAAACTTGAAGCAGCACAAAGATTAGCATCTTGTGCCTTTTCCTTTCCCTTTTTGTTGATTATTACAAAATTATAATATAGCAGCAGAAGCGGGAGAAATATGAATAAACTAGACAAAATCAACTTCAATTATTAAGAGGAAGCTCACAATCAAAGAGTTTACCATAAAGCAAGTATAAGTTACCTGATTTGAGATGGTTTCAATTGCTAGGCGCTTCAGCTTTTTGTCCAAAGAAAGCCACTGCATGCATAGAAGGAAATGTAAAGAACAAACAGAAGGCATGATAAAGAATCAGAATCTTAGAGACCAAACACTCACCATTGAATAACGAATACTGCAGTATACAATCCTACAGAAGAAACAAAAAGTACACACTTACCACCCAACCAGAATGCTGTAAAGCTGCACCATCCGCATTCATATTTTGTATTAAAGCTTCAAGAAAGCCAAAGTTAGTGTCTATTACCGAGCCAAAAGAACCCTTCGGAGGCTCACCACCACCTTCCTGCAATATGATTTAGATTTTATGTTATTTAAAAACAGATTGTTAGAAGTATCTGAGGAAGTTAGCTTACTCGAATACGCAAGGTTATTCCAGAAAACTAAGTGACTAATATGACTTGTATGAACATATGGCCAGGAAAATTAACTTGAATGAAAGAACAATATATTTTTACTATAAAAAAAATAAACAATATATCTTTGACAAGTGATAAACATGATACATGAAATGGCGTCACAATGACATGAACACAAGTTATACCGCATGTAACCACGGGACATACAAAAAGAAGCAGATTGAGAAAACCAAGGTAGCTCTAGAGTGATAAACAATCCAACAGTTGAAATTTTAGTTCAAGATTTCACACCAACTCGTAGTTTCTTTTGGGACCATATAATTGCTTTTGTACGTAAATAAGCAAAAATCATCAGAAAATCTAATCATTTCTCCCCTTCTCCTGGAATAAAACAACCTTTTGGGCACTCAATCTACTTCACTAGTTTGATTAGAGTTGATTATTATAATGCCCCAGGCAGATGCCTAAAAATTTCCTTGAATTGACATTAATGGGTCTAATCATGATTAATAATAATCAAACAATTCTTCCCAGATAATCCACCATCTTATTCGGAACCATCCAACCCCCATTCTCTGTGAATTTCTTCACAATTTTAATCCCTCATTTTCCAGTACAATGTGAATCCAACTCTTGCCAATTGATGCAACAACTACCAATTAATATCAATCAATCAACTACTTATACGTGAATGCATTTTTTCTTTTTAGCCTGTCTCAAAAATGATAAATTTTTTTATTTAACAATAATTTAACTTTAAAACTTCTCATTTTACCTTAATGAAATGATTTATAACCACACAAATATTATGACTTATTTCTTGGAAAACTCAGTGACCAGTCGAACGACATCTCATAAAATGGATTGGAGGAAGTAATATCAATTATCAACATCATCTAATCTCATATTAATTAGTGTAGGCTGTATAAATGTTCTGTAATTTAGCACAAAGAGAGAGATAGTGGACTTACCTTTGCCATTGAACTTGATAGCACTCTGCAATTTAGTGACAGTAGAAGAATCACCCTTAGTGATAACATCATGGAGTTATTCAAGGGCCTTATTGTAATTTGTAATATAAGTCTGATGATGCTTCTGGTGATGGATTTGAATGATCTCACCGCTAATAGCAGTTTCTAAGGCGCCATAATCGTAAACATCACTGTCAGATTAGTAACCAAATTTTATGAAGCTAAAATTACGGCAGCTAAAAGATACGAGGCGATAACACAAAAAGTTTCAAATAAGGAAAACCTAACTCATCTTTTTCATGTCAATTTGGGGAGGAAGCAGATCAAACAGTAGTTGAAATTCAAGTCAGTCGCAGGCTCATCCATTCTAAAATACTCAATTTATTACTCTTAGCAAAAATGAAAAAATCATTAAATATAAATAAATATGGAGAATCGCAAAAAACCCAGTTTCTTGTGTCATATGGATTTGAATCTCCATTCAATCTCACTATATTGCTCAATTACTCCCAAAAACAAAACAAAAAAATCACTAAATCGACTAAAAAGGAACATTAAAACTAAAATTCTCATCCAAAATCGCAAATAGCGACTGTGGTTATCCTAAATTTATATTAAAAAGAGATTAAGAAAACTTATAATTATTTATCCCACAACTATCAGTTGCAATTTCTTTCTCGCTAATGGAATATGCAAGTTATGGCTCAACTATTGAGAAATTACAAAAGGAATAAAAGACAAGCATGCAAAATAAATCAGAAAATTTGTGAGAGTGAGCGAAAATCTAGAATTAGGGATCAGTGATAACACGAAGTGTTAGTCGAGATTAATCAGAAAAAAATCCTAGAATTTTGGGTTTAGTTGAAAACACGGGAGCTTGGATTAGTTGAATTATTGCTGTTTTTGGTGGAGGAGATAAAGTTTATAGGTGAAGGAAAACGAAAATTGAGGTTTCGTTGGTGTTGACGGAGGTTGACGACAGGATAGTGGCAGACGCGACGGAGGTTGACGGCGGATAACGGTAGGGACGATGGTGGTTGTAAGGAGGTAAGGTTCTGGCATTGATAGGTACGCTCAAAAGGGACAGAGGTTAGGGAATTAGGAGAACAAATGGGTTCTTTCATCAAATAATATTACATTATATTAATTAAAAAGAAAAGT
>MU756755.1:11686-25358 GCA_026770625.1 Nicotiana glauca
GGGGGGGGGGGGGAATTTTAGGAGGTAAGATCAACCGTTCCCATTGAATTTTTTTCAAGATCCATTCCAATAGATACATTTATGGGAACGGTTTAAACAAACGTTGCAAAACATAAACCCTATGGGAACGGTTTTAACCTAATTGCAACGGTTTTACAGCCGAAGTGTGCTGGTATCATCCATATCATATCGCAACGGTTATAATCGTTTCAATAACCAAACTATAGTAACAGTTTTTAAACCGTTGCAAAGACATCCGTTGCCATAGACCTATTTTCTAGTAGTGACTTGGCTTTCAAGCTGTGCTAAGTGATGCAGAGAATAAGCAGACATCAAATAGATTCGTCAACTAGTTGGCTAAATGAGCTTCAGGATGCTGTGGATAATGCTGAAAACTTAATTGAAGAAATCAATTCTGAAGTTCTGAGAGTTAAGGTGGAAGGTCAACATCAAAATCATGCAGAAACAAGCAACCGACAAGTAAGTGGTCTCAACTTGTGCTTAAGTGATGAATTTTTTCTTTGCATAAAACAGAGGTTGGAAGAGACCATTGAAACATTGGAGGAGTTGCAAAAGCAAATTGGTTGTCTTGATCTAACAAAGTATCTTGTTTCGGATAAACAAGAAACTAGAAGACTTTCAACTTCTGTGCTTGATGACTCTGATATCTTTGATAGGAATAATGAAAAAGAGGAATTGGTGGGCCGTTTATTATCCGTTGATACAAATGGTAAAAGTTTAAGAGTAATTCCTATTGTTGGAATGGCGGGGCTTGGCAAGACAACACTTGCTAAAACTGTGTACCATAATGAGAAGTTGAAAGATCATTTTAATTTGAAAGCTTGGTTTTGTGTGTCTGAACCATATGATGCTCTCAGAATAACAAAAGGTTTACTTCAAGAAATTGGCTCATTTGACTCAAACGACGATAACAATATTAACAAGCTACAGGTCAAATTGAAGGAAATCTTAAAGGGCAAAAAAATTCTTATTGTTCAGGATGATGTTTGGAATGACAACTCTAATAAATGGGATGACTTGAAAAATATTTTTGTTCAAGGAGATGCAGGAAGTACAATCATTGTGACGACACGTAAGGAAAGTGTTGCCAAGATGATGGGTAATGACAAAATTAGAATGGATACTTTGTCTAGTGATGTCTCTTGGTCTTTATTCAAAAAACATGCATTTAAGAACATGGATCCTAAGGAACATTTAGAACATGTAGAAGTCGGGAAACAAATCGCAACTAAGTGCAAAGGTTTGCCCTTAGCACTAAAGACACTTGCTGGTTTGTTAAAGTCCAAATCAAAGATTGAAGAGTGGAGAAGCATTTTGAGGAGTGAAATATGGGAGCTGCAAGACAAAAGCATATTACCAGCGTTGATGTTGAGCTACAATGATCTTCTCGTGCATTTGAAGCATTGCTTTTCCTACTGTGCAATATTTCCAAAAGATTTGTCATGCCCCAAAATCGAGGGACATGACCGGCGCCCGATCGGGTAGCCCCAGCCGAGCGGACTTTGGTGCTTTTCCTATCCCACGCTTTTTATTATCCATTAATCAAAGGAAATAGTCACTTATAATTAAAACATCACTTTTACAAAACACACATAGCCACTTAATGAGGTTTACAACTTTCATCGCCCAATATACAAAATACATATGTACATAAATTCACAACCCACACTTTCTGTCTATGGAGCCTCTAAAGGTACAACAGGATAATATAGTATTTTTCGGTAACAAGGCTCCGGCTATATCTTACACAAAGTCAAAATAAAACTCCGGACACAAGCGGGCTGAGCCACGTAGGGCCCCAAGAGGAGTGTGGCTCACCAAAAAGCTGATGGAAGACGAAGAGGGAGCTACGATCGGTGGGCTGGAGCACCTGCTGTGGATTCACCTATAATCATAACTCGAATGTAGCACCCCCGGCAAAAGGGACGTCAGTACATTTGAATTGTACTGGTATGTATAACAAACCTTACCCTGAGTAACCTCAAGCCATACACAAGCAATAAACAATAGAAGGAAGCAACAATTGAGTACACGCAAGGAAGACANTAATTCACAAACAATACCACAATAATATAATTTACAAGGATAACCACAACAAGTTTTAAGAACAACAACCACAAATCCTAATAACAACAACAACACAACTCACAAAAGGGTTTAAATGACTATCCATACTATTTTCATCTTTTTCAACAGCCCGTTATACCATTTAGATCACAACAATAGTTTATTACCATTTACTTGCACAATCATATCGGATGTCTTAACCAACAGTGCATGAGGCACAATATTTACATGAATTCACCAATAGTTCACACAAGTAAACACATCATGTTCACAAGAGTTTAACTTCACAACTAATTCATGGAGATATCACATACCAAGTATTTGGACACCAAACAAGGCGATTTTACAAAGGTTAAGGTGAGACATACATACCTGAAGCTGGATTCCTTTCTAATTTCTACTTCCAATTCACCAAAATAATCTAGCAACGTCAATATCGTACACAAATTAATATACATAACTTAGAATTGAAGTTCTCAATTGCTACTCAAACTCATTTAGGTTATCAACCCCTCTTTGAATACTCATTTACTCCTACCCAATTCCTCCTACTAGATTTTAGGTTGTTAATAGACATGCATGCATGATTTTAACCATTATTTTAAGGACTAATGCATGAGACTCCCCCTCTTAGTTTAAACCAAAAATTCAATGGGAGAAGTTAAGGATTTTACCTGTAAGGAAAGGGGGTATAAAGATAAGATTGAAATTTCCCGGCCCGGATGGTTTTGAAGAATCAAATTTTGGAGAAGATGACTTTCTCTCTCAAGACCCTCTCTTCCTCTCTCTTAATTTGTTCAGCAAGATTGTTAAAATGAGGGGGTTGAGGTGTTTTATTAAAAAGGGGTCGGGTTTTAAAATTTAGAAAAAAATAGAAGCCCGAGAAAATCTTTGGTCGCATTCTGCGATCGCAGAATCGAAATGCGGTCCGCAGATTGGACCGTAGAAATGCTCCCAAAACCCTAAAGTTCTGCCTGAGTCTACAACAGGAATGCGGTCAGCATTCCTGTTATGCGGTCGCATTGTGCACCGCAGAATTGACCTCCACAAATCCTTGAGGAACTTATGCGACGATTATGCGATCAGCATATTGATTATGTGATCGCATAATGGACCGCATTTTCAACATCAATTTTGACAACCCTTCTGCTTCACTCTGCGGCAGAAATGCGGTCTGCATATTGATTATGCGATCGCATAATGGACCACATTTTCAACATCAATTTTGACAACCTTTCTGCTTCACTCTGTGACAGAAATGCGGTCCGCATAGCTGATTTGCGACCGCATTCTGGATCGCAGAACGACAATTTTCTGGAAAAATCGATTCTTTTAATTTTTAAGTGCAAAATTAGTAAAAAGGGTCCGAACCGCGGCGAGCAAGCTTGCCGCACTAAATTCTACACATTCCTAATACATATTCGGACCTTGGCACTACGAGCTACTAGGTTTTGAGTACAAGATTTTTTTGGGGCCTTACAGATTATCCATTTCAGAAGAAACAAGTCATTCAGTTGTGGATTGCTAATGTTCTAGTATAGGGGTTGCAAAAAAATGAAACAATTGAAGATTTAGGCAATCTATTCTTTCACGAGTTACAATCAAGATCACTTCTCGAAAGGGTCCCAAATTCTTCTAAAATTAATGCAGAGGAATTCTTAATGCACGACCTTGTGAATGATTTGGCCCAAATTGCATCTTCGCAACTTTGTACCAGATTGGAAGATAACCAAGAGTCTCATATATTGGAACGAAGTCGACTTGTGTCCTATTTAATTGTGTCATGACCCTAGTTCACCAATTGTGAACACGTCATGACGGCACCTAGTCTTCGCGGCCAAGTAAGACTAACACCTTGCAGAAGTAATAACATTTGCGAAAATTATAATCAAAACTAAATAACAGGAATAATGTATATAATTGCCTCCTGGCACATACACTTTAACACTTAGCATTCTGAAACTATCCCAAAGACCCGGAAACCCATGGGTAACACATGCTAAGAAAATCATAAGATACAGCTCTAGTATCCGGAAATGTCTATAACAACTGAATACATGAAATGGAACTGCTAACTACAAGATAGAGTAGAAGGAGGCTCTTCGGTCTGCGGACGTGGCAGATATACCTCAAGTCTCCGAATATAGTACCTGGATCACTGATAATGCGCTCGACTAGAAGTACCTGGATCTGCACATGAAAAACATGCGCAGGAAAGGCATGAGTACACCACGGCGGTACTCAGCAAGTGCCAAGCCTAACCTCGGTTGGGTAGTGACGAGGAAGGTCAAGGCCCTACTGAGGTAAAACATAATAATCAATATGATAATGAGAAGACAATATGTGTATAATCACAACAGATATCCAGTAAGAAAATAAGTAAAAATAGTAACAAAGGACAAACACAATCAAAGAATAGAGGTACAAACCACAACCAGATATTTATCATCGGGGATCTCCTGGTATTCCGAGAATCTCTTGGTATCCTCAATAAGTCTTTCGGGGATCTCTTAGTATCCGAGGATCTCTTGGTATCCTCAATAATAATTCTGGGATCTATTGGTACCCACAATAATAAATTCTGGGATCTCCTGGTATCCTCAATAATAATTCTGGGATCTCTTGGTATCCATAATAATAAATTCTGGGATCTCTTGGTATCCAGAATAATAATTTCTGGGATCTCTTGGTATCCCAAGGATCTCCTGGTATCCTCCATATATAATATTTTATGTGCCAGGGATCTCTTGGTATCCCGCACTCTCAATCTTAGTATATAACATGTGCAGAGGGAGCTCCCGGGATGCCGTCCCGCAGTCCCAAATTTAAATCAACCAACAACAGCTAAAAATATTAATTAACTAACAAACTCATAGCAAATAATAGTATATTGTGGCCTAATATGTTTCATAGAATGCAAACAAGGCAGTTTAACCAAATAGGCAAGTAAGTCCACTAAACATGCTTTTCTAAGCTAGCACAGACTATAATAGCAAATAGGGATAAGAAAATAAGAAAGAAAAATCAGCTCAAGTATCTTCTAATTTTAAGTAAAAACTCAGATTTTCAACAATTAGCTCAAGTACGCGCTCGTCACCTCACGCACAAGGCATTCAATTACCAATTTCATATCTTAAGGGACAAAGTCCCCCACACAAGGTTAGACAAGCCACTTACGTCGATCAAGTGCAAGTCAACCTGAAATTACTCTCTTGCCACGAGTATCCGACTCCAAATGACTCAAATCTATTCAATTACGTTGCATATTGTAAATAATAATTCAAGTAATTTATTCTACAATTAAATTCTAAGCTAATACGCAAAATTATATAAAATAACCAAAATATCCTTCGGGCCCCACCTCTCGAAACCGGGTAAAATTTATATTTTCAGAAACCTCGCACTCTCACGAGTCTAACCGTACCAAATTTATAAAATTCCCATATCATTTCGACCCTCAAATCAGTGATTCTATCCAAGAGGATTTTCTAATATTTTCCAACAATATTCGCGGATTAAATGCCAAAACTAGTAATAGATTCAAGTTATACAACTAAAATTGAGTTAAGAACACTTACCCCGTTGTTCTCTCCAAAAATCTGTCGAAAAATCGCCTTATCCGAGCTCCGAATCGCTAAAAATGGAAAATGAGAACGAAGTCCCATTTTCAGAACTTAACTTCTCTGACCATGCATTTTCTTCTTCGTGAACGCGAGGCCTTGTCGCGAATGCGAAGAACAAAATGTTCAAGCTCAAAAATTGTTCTTCGCGAACGCGATGCCTTGTCGCGAACGCGAAGAACAAAATGTTCAAGTCCAAAATTTTCTCTTCTCGGACAGCCTCTAGTATAATAGCCATAACTTTTGCTACGGATGTCCAAATGACTATTATAATATTTTTCGGGAAACTAGATTCAAAGAAGTACAACTTTCGTTTTCGAATCACCTCCGAATTTCTTGTAGATCAAAAGATATGAGCTTCGGATGTAGGACCTGCGCGACAGAAAAATACTTCTTCGCGAACGTGAGGCACTGTTCGTGAACGCGAAGAACAAAGTCCCTGATGGAAAATCCTTCTTCGCGAACGCGAAGAACAAAGTCTCAGAGGCCAAATTCTTCTTCGCGAATGCGATAGGACCCTCGCGAACACGAAGAACAACACTAGATACCAGAAACAGCAAGTCAAAATCTTCCAAAAATGACCCGTTGGGCATCCGAAACACACCCGAGGACCCCGGGACCTCAACCAAAAGTACCAACACATCCTATAACGTTATTCAAACTTGTTCCAATTATTAAAACACCTCGACTTACATCAAAATCTTCAAATTACATCGAATTCAAACCTAAGTTCTTTTAAAACTTCAAAAATACGCATTCGATCAAAAACCCGACCAAACCACGTCCAAATGACATGAAATTTTGCACACATATCCCAAATCACCTAACGAAGCTACAGCAACTCTCGAAATTCCATTTCGACTCCCAGATCAAAATCTCACCTATCAACCGGAAATCGCCAAAATACTAACTTCGCCAATTCAAGCCTAAATTAGCTACGGACTTCCAAAATACATTCCGAACATGCTCCCAACCCCGAAATCACCTAACGGAGCTAACGGAACCATCAGATTTCCATTCCAAGCTCATCTTCACACTGCTTCGAATACGGACCATTTTTCAACTATTAAGCTATCATTTAGGGACTAAGTGTCCCAAAATACTCCGAATCCTAATACCGAACGTCCCGGCAAACCAAAATAGCAGAAAGGAACTTAGGGGAAATAGTTAATAGGGGATCGGGGCGTAAATTCTAAAAACGACCGGCCGGATCGTTACAAATTGGCTATGGTGACTTTGAGAAATTGAAACCCCTTGACGAAGTAGAGCATCTGAGGATATTGCTTCCAATCAACAATATCAAGCTCTATGTCCCATCTCTAAGCAAGAGGGTGTTGCATAATATATTGCCAAGATTAACATCCTTAAGGGCACTATCATTGTCTCGTTATGAGATTGTGGAGTTGCCGAATGTCTTGTTTATGGAATTAAGGCTCCTAAGATTTTTGGACCTTTCTTGGACAGACATAAAACAGTTACCAAATTCCATTTGTGAACTTTATAACTTAGAGGCACTTCTCTTATCATCTTGTGGATTCCTTGAGGAGTTACCGCAGCAGATGGAAAAGTTGATCAACATACATCACCTTGATATTAGCGACACTCCTCGCTTGAAGACGCTGCTACATCCGAGCAAGTTGAAAAGCATCCATGTGTTATTGGGAGTTGAATTTTTTCAACTTCGTGATCGTAGTGGTTCAAGAATGGAAGATTTGGGTGAACTACATAACTTGTATAGATCTCTATCAATTCGACTGTTGGAAAATGTGGTGGATAGAAGAGAAGCTTTGAAGGCAAACATGAGAGGAAAGGATCATATTGAAAAGTTATCATTGGAGTGGAGTGTAAGTACTGCGGACAGTTCACAAAATGAATGAGACATACTTGGTGAGCTACATCCAAATCCAAACATAAAAGAACTCAAGATCACTAGATATAGAGGGACAAACTTTCCAAATTGGCTAGCTGATCATTCATTTTCGGAGCTGGTGGAATTGTCTCTAATCAACTGCAACGACTGTTATTGCTTGCCAGCTTTAGGACAACTTCCTTCTTTGAAATTACTTGCAATTCGAGGGATGCGTCGAATTACAGATGTGACTGACGAATTCTATGGTGGTTCATCCTCCAAAAGCCTTTTAACTCTCTTGAGCAACTTAAGTTTGAGGAGATGCTAGAGTGGAAGCAGTGGCACATACTAGGGAATGGAGAAGAGTTACCTTCACTTCAGGATCTTTCAATTGTTAATTGCCCCAGGTTGATTGGAAAGTTGCCTGAAAATCTTTGTTCTCTGACAAATTTGACAATTTCAAAATGTCCGGAACTCAATCTGGAGACACCTATCCAACTTTCAAGTTTAAAAAAGTTTGTAGTTAAAGGTTCTCCTAAGGCTGGAGTTCTTTTTGATGATGCTGAACTGTTTTTGTCTCAACTTCAAGGGATGAAACAGATAGTTGAATTATTCATAAGTGATTGTCACTCTCTTACCTCCTTACCTTTTAGCAGTCTGCCAAATACTTTGAAGGGAATAAGGATAAAGCATTGTGGGAAATTGAAATTGGAGTCATCAGTTGGTGATATGATTTCTAGAGGAAGTAACATATTTCTGGAAAAAATGGTACAGGATGAATGTGATTCTATAAATGAGATATCACCTGAGTTGGTCCCACAAGCACGCTATTTGAGTGTAAGCAGTTGCGACGGCCTTACAAGGCTTCTTATTCCCAATGGGGCTGAAGATCTCACAATTGATAACTATGAGAATCTTGAAATACTTTCGGTGGCTCAAATGACGTCGTTGGGAACTTTGGATATTAGCTACTGCAAGAAGCTGAAGTCACTGCCAGAACATATGAAGGAACTCCTTCCATCTCTTAAGAAACTGATACTGAATAATTGTCCAGAAATAGAGTCCTTTCATGAAGGAGGATTGCACTTCAGTTTAGAAGTCCTTGAGATCTGGAATTGCAAGAAACTGGTGAATGGGCGAAAGGAGTGGGGTTTACAGAGACTTTCCTGTCTCACAAAGTTATGCATCTACCATTATGGTAGCGACGAAGAGACTCCTGCTGGTGAAAATTGGGAGTTGCCTTCCTCTATTCGAACTCTTTGGATAAGAAATCTGAAAACATTAAACTGCCAAGTTCTCAAAAACCTCACCTCTCTTGAATCTCTACATACTTGTAATTTACCTCAAATTCAGTCACTGTTGGAAGAAGGGCTTCCCTCATCTCTTTCTCATCTTAATTTATATGAACATGATGAGCTTCATTCACTACCGACCGAAGGTCTTCGACGCCTCACCTCGCTTCAATGTCTAGAGATCTTCTCCTGCCATCAACTCAAATCTATTCCAGAATCAACACTGCCCTCCTCCCTCTCTGAGCTGGCCATCGAGAATTGCCGTAATATCCAATCTCGTCAAGTGAAAAGAAAGCCTTCCTTCCTCTCTCTGCTACGTCGTTGCGGTAATCTCCAACCTCTTCCAAAATCAGCGCTTCCCTCCTCCCTCTCTAAGCTGAGAATCGTGAATT
Organism: Nicotiana glauca; assembly: GCA_026770625.1. NCBI lineage: Eukaryota > Viridiplantae > Streptophyta > Magnoliopsida > Solanales > Solanaceae > Nicotiana > Nicotiana glauca. The sequence goes on from MU756755.1 coordinate 20,928, forward strand.
GCCCTAAACTCCAATCTCTTTCAGTAAAAGGGATGCCCTCTTCCATCTCTGAACTAAATATTTCTGATTGCCCATTGCTCAAACGACTCCTAAAATTTGAGAAGGGTGATTACCGGCCAAATATTGCTCAAATCCCTACCATAAAGATCGATGGCCAATACGTGTGATGATTAAAACGAAGGTGCTCTAACATATGTAAGTTATTCTTTTTCTTTTTTTCTTTTGAAGTAGCTTTTTATTTTTCGTTACTTCTCTTTGCTTTTCTGTTAATTCTTTTCCTTTGTTAAAAATCTTGTTGAGCAGTGTGAAGAGTCTATTGCCACTATGAAACAGAGGAAGCATCTTCAGATTTGGATGAATTGAATGTTAGACGACAAAAATAAAAGGTGATATTTGCACTGGAACATTGTAAAAAAAGATTTTGGTATTGGTAGGAATTCACATATATGTCAGCCGTATGTTTATTGTCTTTGGATATTCATCTCATCAATTGCAATTCATGTATTGTTTCCATATATCTCACTCTTCATCTTTTAGATTTTTTGCTCATTTATTGTTTGAACTTTCATCTCAATAGAAATTCATGTATCTTTGTTCTTTCCCCTTTTCAGTGAGTTGAGCGAGGAGGAGGTGGTTTAGAGTAATGCACATGTCCACTATTGAATGCAAAGCTCTAACAAAATTCAAAGGTGTACGCGACACAAAGTTTGTTTCCTGTCTATAAAAATAGAAAAGGTATATGCGCACATGTCAATATGATTATTGTATAACAGCTTGAGTAACAATGTGCAAGCTATTAGCGCTCTTTTATGTGGAATCTGACAGTACTTCTTCTCTTTGATCACTCTTAGAAAATATTATGCAAAGTTTTGTGCAGCAGTTTCTTCCAATACATCGGTTAAAAGAACTAGTCATTTTCTGTTGTCGATTAAATCATCCACTGCTATCAATTATCAAATTAAAACTGATATTTTCCTAAATTAAAATAGGTTATTTTGTTATAGCTGAGGAGACACTAGCTTTGTGTATTATATATTTCAGCCTTGATTTGCTCTGAGTAAAGTTTTGATGCATTTAGGGAATGACATTTTATCGCTGCTGGAAGAAGGGCTTCCCTCGTCTCTTTCTGAGCTAAGAATAGGTCTTTGGTTCCTCACTTCACCTCAACGTCTAGAAATAGCCTCCTGCTATCGATTCCATTACCAATTTTTGAGGTAATATTGCTTTTTCTTCAAAATTTATTTCCCATTCTATGCTTTTGTGTACAGTTATTCAAATCTCCATGCTGATACAAAGGCATACGAGATAGAAAGTTTGTATTCCACAATTTAACATCTAACACAATGTTAGTACTATTTTGTATGATTATCTGATCTCAACTTAACGAACATTTTTCTTTCTTTATCAGGATTGAGGTGATCAGATGTTGTTGCTTAATATGGGAAGGAAAAGCTGTGCAGAGAGTTGTCAAGGTTCTGCCTTAATTATGTGAAATGCCCGTCTCAACTTCATGGTGAATGCGTGTTTCTGTACTTCAATAATTGCATCGAAAATATATTGAACAAAAACAAATATAAAATTTTAAGTATCTAGCTTTTATTTCCTTGAGTATAGCTCATCCAATAGAAAAGTGTTCAATTCTTTGTTTGTTTATGCATATATGAAACCAAAAACCTGGTCGACCTGTAATTTGTTTGTAATTATTGTAGTCAACGCACACTTGGTGAATTCGCCAAATCTGGTGCATATCCTCACCACACTCAGATCGTGTCGGATCGCAGTAAAGTGCTGGCCATCTTTGTACCATCATCTGCCTTGGGACACAAGGAGAGATGCACTTCTCCATCACTTCAGCATGCATCTATATGTTTGCGCAAAGGCGAGACTGCCTCAGTATTTGGATAAATGGTCACCTCATCAGGTATGCCACATAAAGTTCTATCCTCCTATTAACACAAACTCTTTTGTCATTAACTGCCTGTAATATCCTTTCTATGTACTTCTACTTGTTTGTTTACTAGTTGTTTTTTCCTGTCACATAATATTTATTTGTTTATTTCAGTCCTTTGAAGAAGCAAAAGCCGAGTACAGTTGGAGAGGCAAGCAAAAGTTCGACAACAGTTAATACATCAGTTTTTTGTTTTGAATATTCATAGATTTCGAGTGGGTAGATGATATAAACATTAAGCTGATGTTGCAGATATAAACGTCTAGTGGCACCTCACAACTAGGGGAAAGGCAAGGAATGATTTCAAGGTTAGATAATGAACATCAATTTGGTCATGTTTCTGTTACCAGAATCTTTATATGGCCTTTGAGGATTTGCTCCTTTGCTTTTCTACTAGCTCGAATTGGCCGTTGATACATTGTCATTGTTTCATCTGTTCAATCCTCTGTTGGTTGTTCTTAAGCTCAATTAAATTCGTGGAATCGCAAGGAAGAGCATGAATGGTCCAAAACTACGACATGTACTTTTTTTCCTATTCCTTTTAAGAAGACTACGTCAAGCTTGGAAAGCAAAATATATGGATGCTTTGTTCATTTTATCTTTGAGTTCCTAACCACCATGCATTTGATAGGTAATACTGATGAATTTACATCAGAGATAATTTAAGGCTAGTATGATAATAGGTGTATCATGATGTCATTAAAACTATTAGAAAACTTAAGTTGTTGATTAATCGTAAAACCAGTAATATCACAGATGAAATGGCAGTAAGTTTAGGAATCATTTTCGTAGTCAGATAAACCCATGATTGTTGATTACTTGTTTAGAGGAATCATTCATGTATAGCTAGTTATGTTCAATACTGATTGGCTAAGTGTTCTAACATATCCTTTTCTTTTGTTTTCAGTTTGGTTTTTCTGAGTTGTTGAGAAGGGAAAGCTGTTGAGATATTTACGTTACCCTGAGAATTAGGGACTTTCTATTAGGCCTTTCTGCTCTGGTTACGTATGGCCAACAGAAAGCGAAAAACGACATAATTATTGGACTTTCTCTAGTGAATAATCTGAACTTCTGGACGTGAGCGGTTAGAGCAAACTGTAAATGCACTGTAAAATGAACGAGAAACAGAGGAGATTCTGAAGAGAGAACGTTGAATGTCAATGAGAAGAGAAAGTAAAGTTTCAATGGTCTCCTCAAGTTGGCTAGCGAAAGTAGTGCAGCAGGTTTGGCTAGGGACTTGTTTCTGTTTCCAAAAGGACTAGTACATTATCAATAAATCACCTATAGCTGTTTCTTCACTTGGTAGCGCAAACAGAGGCGGAGCCAAGATTTCAAGCTTGTGGGTTCAGAATTTTAATTGTTTTAAGTTACTGGGTTTCAAAAAAAATAATTTATACATATTCAATGATTTTTTAAAGCAAAGCTCTCTAGCTCCGCCCCTGAGCGCAAATGCTGGAACTATTTCACTTCCCACAACTTTGTTTTCTACTACTGTCGATGATCAGATTCTCGCGAAGTCATTCAAGACTGATGTTTCTACTGTTCAGAAGATCAAGGCTGGTCTCTCATCCTAGGATCTCATTGTTGCTCGTCGAATTTCTAAATAAAACATCACCTCTGAATTCAGTACTCGTGCAAAAAACATATGATTTGTGATGATATGAAATTGGCTGTTCACTTTCTATTCATTTGTCTTTACAAGTTTCCTATCAGTATGCAACTTTTAGTCTGCTGTCTAAATCCTAACAATTGACCAACTTTATTATAATTAGTGCCCCAACAGCCACTCATTCTTATTTTTCCTTCTGTCCAACCAAAAGAAATATGGAAACACAGCAAGCTAAAAGTAGAAAAGAATCACATTTCCCTTTTTCTTCATTAAGCTGAAAAATAGTTTCACTCAGAATCATATTACTACTCAATACATAAAACAAAAATATATAAGAAAACAGTACAATAATACTCAAATTTCAAATGCCAAAGAATCACTAGAGGAAGATCTCCTCTATACCCACACCAACCCAAGAATATAAAAAACACAAAACAAGACACAATAAATCATCAGTAGATCCATGCCTGCCGCAGTTGAGGTGGAGGGTTCAGACCCCATTAGTAGCTCGTTTTCGTTCCCCTTCCACAAAATACTTCTGCTATTAATCCCTAAAATGAAATGAATGGCTTATTGTTATGAACGGCCCACATGACCCAGGCACAGACTTTAATGTTACACAAGAAGGCCCAAGTACCTTAAGGGATGAAGGGGAACACGTGAATAATAACCCAACTCGTGGCGCCAAGGAGAAGCGCACGCTCTAAGCATCTTCCAGTGAAGCTGCATGATTACCAGCTCCAAGAAGGAAGTGCGTGACTCTAGAAGAGAGCAGAATACATAAAGAAAGATATAGAATAAAGTATAAATAGAAGGCAGAATAGTAGAATAGGCAGGCTGTTGTTAGTACTGATTTCTTCTGTTTCTCATCCCT